>CAIGRR010201373.1:0-13663 GCA_903798365.1 Fraxinus sp. 1973-6204 | reverse complement strand
GAACGTCACCGAATAATTCGGAGACACCGTGTGTGCGTCCCCGTGTCACCGAAGCACACGGTGTCTCCGTGTCACCGAATAATTCGGAGACACCGTGTGTGTGTCTCCGAAACCGTGCGGTGTCTGCGTGTTACTCACCAAATAATTCGGAGACACACGGTGTCTCCGTGTCACCGAATTTTTCGGCCATATCACCGAAGAATTTGGTCATGCCATGACCGAAAAATTCGGAGGCATGGCATTGAATTTTTATATCATGGCATCGAAATATTCGGTGAAATTCGGTCCATGGCACCGAAAAATTCGGTCATGCCACGACCGAAAAATTTGGTGCTATGGACCGAATTTTTCGGCGCCATGGCACCGAAAAATTCGGTGCATTCAGCACCACACTGTGCGGACACGCACCGAAAAATTCGGTGCCATGGACCGAATTTTTCGGCCATGGCACCGAAACATTCAGAAGCATGGCACCGAATTTTTCGGAGTGACTCATTTTTAAGTTTTTTTGTTTTTTACATTATTTTTTCGTACAAATACGATTTTACTGACTAAAAAAAACAAATGAATACATGGGGAAAAAGATATTTTACAAAATATAAATTGCAATGCTTGGATAACAATTGTATCTCGAACACACTCATAAATGTAGTAATAACTGGGAACAAAAAACTGCACAAGTGATTGCACTTGTGCACAAAAAAAAATAAAAATCATCGACACATCGCGGAGACATCGTGTCCGCAATCATGGACACCAGCTATGATTCCTAGATTGAATGATTGATGGGGCATGGGGCTCACTGCTCACATCAAAGGGCCGTTAAATTTACACAAAAAATAATAAAAAGGGAGATTCTCAAATCTGGAGTATTCTATGAAAGGGATCAAGAAACAATCAATATTACGAGGTCCAAACTTATCTTACAAGCCAAAGCCAGAAAATGATTAATAACGACTGCAATTACTCTGCAATTTAGGGCCTTTTTTTATAGCCCCCTTTTTTTTCCATGGAAAATGGAATTGAAATTTCATTTTCCACTTTTGCCATCTTTGATGGCACATTTTTTTTTTTTTTTTAGAATTTGTTTTCATTGCAAAAAAAATAAAATAAAATAAAAAAATTTAAAAAAAAAGCTGGAAAGCATTTTCCCACCAAGGTGGTAGGAAAACCAATTCCTCGAAAACAAGGAAAAACCAATCATGTGAGGCTTTGGAAAACAACTTCCATGGAATATTTTACCTATCAAACATGGCAAAAAGTGGAAAGTTGGAAAATATATTCCAACTTCCAGGGAAAATGGCATGTATCAAACATGGCCTAATATGATTGTTTTCTGGGGTCTCCCAATCTGTGTGCAAGTTTGTGTTTATTTTTTGGGTGTTAGGGTTGTGGTTGGGGGTAATGATACATATTCGAGGTTCACATTATTTTGCAAGATCACTTCTTTTCTTTTTTAATTGAAAAGATAAATGGTCTACCTACCTGACAGTGGCATATTAGTAGTAAAGGTTTAATACACGGTTTGATGTGATTTATTATATGCATCACTGCCATCTTATTTATCACTTTATAGATTCTTTACTATATCATTTAGCTGACATTTCTTTCCTTTTTTTTTCTTGTTAAGAGTGCAACAGAGCTTCTGATTTGAAAAAATTAATTCTAGATTGATTCCTGTAGCAATTCTTTGTAGCTTATTGTTTGATTTGCTGAGCAGGGTTTTCATAATTCAGTTTCTGTTGGTCGAAATTGTTGCACTAGGTCAAGGTCAATGCTAAAGCAGAATATAGTTGGATACTATAAGACATTGGTGCTTATGCTACTGTGTTGTGTCCCACCCTTCTGTTTAAGATAGCACATGGTGTTATTGATTTCTATAATGTTATTTATTTATTTTTACTCATTTTTATGTGGCAAAAGCTTACCCAAATCTTTCACTAATTTTGGGTTAGGAGATATAATGAATTTGTGCACACTGCACTTTGCTCGTCAATGATATCATGACTCCTTTTGCATTTTGAAGTTAAACTGAATATTATATTGCTATTTCAATACCAAGTATTCTCTATCTAAACTTGTAGGCACATTCACTGCAGAAAAAAATGTACTTCTTTACTAATGTAGAAAACAGGTTTAGCTGCTCATTGATATTACCTTTGATTTACAATAATATACCAATAGTTCTGCTCATATTTTACTTCTGTACCAAATATCACAGGGGATTATGTCAGAAAGAAAACTAACTGGATATGGTGTTTTTGAGGAAACCTTTGGGGTTTCGTGTCATGCAGGAAGTTGATAATCGATAATAAGTATGTCTGCAGCCAACCACTTGACGGATCAAGCAAAGTTGAATTCGAGAACTCGTTGCTCGGGCCCCACACAATCCGAGGAATCAGCTATGGACCTTGAAAAGTACTGTTGCAATCACTCTTGTCGGCCTTCATTTAGTCCACCATCACTTCAACCCCATGCTTCTGCTGGACAACATGGTGAGAACAGTGCTGCATACTTTTCATGGCCTTGTCGAATTAAAGATGATGCTGAAGAGAGGGCAAATTACTTTGTTAACCTACAGAAAGAGGTTTTACTTGAGTCGCTTGATGGCCAATTTCCAGAAGGTCAGCGTGCCAATACATTGCTTGAGCTCATGACTATTAGGGCATTTCACAGCAAGATCTTGCGTTGTTACAGTCTTGGCACAGCAATTGGTTTTAGAATCCGACGTGGCGTTTTGACGAATATACCAGCAATACTGGTGTTTGTATCACGGAAAGTCCACAAGCAGTGGCTTAGTCCAATCCAATGTCTACCAACTGCTTTGGCGGTAACAACTAACAACAGAGATGCTCATGCTTTCCAATATCTGTCCTCTATTTCTTCAAAGTTTTTGTTCTTTTCTGCTAAAACAACTCAAGTAGGGAAGATTTTGAAATATTGTCTCCCCTCTTGACTCTCTATCCTACTCTCTTATTTCGATAATAGTTTTCACTCGTCTTATCCATGTCATGGATTTACATGCCAAAGACACCAACTATAAGTGCCCCCCACCCACAAGGGGGTATGGCACGATTAACTTGCAAAATATTTTTTCTGTCTTGAGTTCTGATTCTTCCTGTATTTTGCTTTAAAGTTGAAATGCCATTTACGTCTTCAGGGACCAGGAGGGGTGTGGTGTGATGTGGATGTAGTGGAATTTTCATATTTTGGTGCTCCAGAGCCTGCGCCCAAGGAACAATTATACACTGAGATTGTTGATGACCTCCGTGGGAGTGATCTATGTATTGGTTCGGGTTCTCAGGTATTCTGAAAATGTGTCACAACCTTCCACTTCTATGATGCCGCTAGTATATGATGTGCTTCTCTTTGCTCAATACATGGGGTTCTTCCTGTCCAAGTTAAACCATAACTCCGTAATATCTCGTCAGCAAAAAATTTCATCCAAATGTGGCCTTGGCATATTTCACAATATTTGAATTCATCTCAACTTCTCTCAAATTGACAAGTGTTCAAAACATAATCTATATGCTTTTCAATATCCTTGCTCAGATCTGTGCCAAAATATGATGCGTCAGATAAAGTTTCTCTAATTTGAATGTGTTAGGACATAGGAGTCCAATATCTGAAGCCATATTCTTATATTTACATTTCAAATCAACTGCATGTCAATTTTGCACGTGGAAAAGAAATGAGTGCTTGCCACTGGGGAATAGGGAATTTTGCTGATCGACCTACTGACCTGAAATTTTTTCATTGCAATATTTGGGCTGTAGGATCCATATATTTATGTCAGAATATGCTTCGCATTGCTCGTGTCCAAAGAGGACCCCAATCCTGAATCTGCGTATGTTCAGAGTTATCTTCTTCTGACTGAATTAGCATTCTATGCACATTTATGGTCAAACTGTCCACTGTAGAACTCATTTTGCCCAGAAAATTTAACCTCTTTACGGTATCTCCTAAGAAGGCAATTAAAGTAGGTTTCTTTTTAACTTGGCAAAGACATCACTGTAAAGTGGGCATAGCATGATCATACTATAAACAAATTATCACACCCACCCACTGGCCATTTCTTTTAGGAAATTTTTAGAAATTACTTAGAATTACTTTCCACCGGATAATTCTTTACAGTATCACTGCATTCTACCTGCAAATGTCAGGTTGCAAACCAAGAAAACTACGGGACCTTAGGTGCTATAGTGAGGAGCCAAACAGGCAATCGACAAGTTGGTTTCCTAACAAATCGACATGTTGCTGTTGATTTAGATTATCCTAATCAAAAGATGTTTCATCCTTTACCGCCAACACTTGGACCTGGTGTTTACCTTGGTGCAGTTGAAAGAGCAACTTCATTCATCAGAGATGACCTCTGGTATGGAATATTTGCTGGCATAAATCCAGGTCAGTTGTTTTCAGTATATGTGGTGATCAAGAAGTAGGCAGTGCCAGATGTTGGCATTCTCTTGGTGAGATGATGAATAGTTGAACTAGATGCAGCACTGCCCATAGATGTCAATTCAATATTTGACAATATAGATATTAGAACACTGTTCCCCTTTTTTCCCCTACCATTTTGCCTCTCGTTTCTCCCTCTTTAATGTCTTCCCCAATACATGTCCTTTCGAGTTGATAGACTAATTAACTAACTATTTTATTCGTGGAATGATTGCAATCTCCTAATATTTCTTTTCACTTGCAGAGACCTTTGTGAGAGCAGATGGTGCCTTTATCCCTTTCACTGATGATTTTGACATGACTGCTGTAACTACATCCGTGAAAGGGCTAGGAGAGATTGGAAATGTTAAAATTATTGACTTGCAATCTCCAATTGACAGTCTCATTGGAAAGCAAGTAATGAAAGTCGGAAGAAGTTCTGGTTTGACCACAGGAACTGTATTGGCATATGCTCTTGAGTACAATGATGAAAAAGGGATATGCTTCTTGACTGATTTTCTTGTAGTCGGCGAGAACCGACAGACTTTTGACCTTGAAGGAGATAGTGGAAGTCTTATCGTTTTGAAGGGTGAAAACGGAGAAAAGCCACGTCCAATTGGTATAATCTGGGGTGGGACTGCAAATAGGGGCCGGCTTAAACTGAAAGTTGGCCAGCCTCCAGAGAACTGGACTAGTGGAGTTGATCTTGGGCGGCTACTCAATTTCCTTGAACTCGATCTGATCACTACAAATGAAGCTTTGAAAGGTATGTAGATTAATGTAAATCCTTGGATATCTTTTGCCCGAATTGTAAGATTTTATTTTGTATGTACATGTTTGGCTTGTGCTCTTATGACGTGTGGTAAAGTAATTAGACAGTAATTCACAATATTAAGAAAGAAAAGAATCTAAATCATGTCTATTATGGTCTGGAACTGTATACCAAACATTTACTTTACATAGCATCTTGCTGTAGTACAATTGCGGTTAAATTTGTCATAATGGATATAGAGAGCATTTTGATTGTATTTATATTTGTGGAGTTATAGTTGCAGTTCAAGAACAGAGAACTGCTTCCATGACAGTGGTTGGCTCTAACACTGGGGACTCCTCACCTCCGGACGTAATGCTTCCTAAGGATATATCCGAGCCTTTGGGTCTTCATATACAACATATGCCCTTGGAAGATGGTGCAGGTGGTCCGGATATAAACTCATCGCCGGTAGAAACAACATTTGATTTGGAAGAAGGGGTAAACCCGGGTCCAAGTGTTGAACATCAGTTCATACCAAGCTTTGATGGGCAGTCCATAATTCATCGAGATGATCAACAAGAAAGACTGATGTCTGGCAATCTCTCTATATTGAGGAATGCTTCTGATGAAGACATTCGATTTTCCTTGCAACTGGGTGAAAACGAGCCCAAGAGGAGACGATCAGAGCCTATAATACCAAGAGTGGAAGAACCATGACAATTTTTCTCATTTTCTACCTTTTTCCTTCAAAGGAAACCTTGAGTGAAACCTGTAACTTGAGATAAGATTCATAAGAAAGTCTGATACAGTTTGTCTATCGTAGTAAAGTGGTACTACATCTATGTTGTCTCTCTTGCCTCTCAAGCTGAGGCAGAGCAAAAAATGCTGAAATGTGCATTATTCTAATATCTATATTGCCTCTCTTTAACGTATTTGGATAGCTTGGCAAAGATCCCAGCGATTCGATCCTGATTCCTGCGGACAACTTGCCTCTTAATGAGGTTGGGCGGTATGGGAGGGGGACCATAGGCCTCGCATTTTTTATGTTTAAATTTTTTTTAAAAAAAATATCTCCAAAATTTTATTATAAAATTGAATCAAATAACTAAATTTGTCAAAAAAATAAAAAATTCAACGAACAAGAAATTATTATCACAAAGAAGTTTGCTAGTAATGAAAAAGGAACTTTAATCGAAACTTGATTTTATTGTCAAACTAATTTATTTGCTTTGAACCAAGGTAAAAGGACAAGGCAAAGAAATTTGCTCCGAGGGGACTGTAGGAAAATGTAGATTGAAGAATTTGCACAGATAGAATATTGGAGGAAATCGTCTCACAATCAGATTTAATAACAAACTTGGCTATTAAATAGCCTTATAGAGAACTGAAAATAAAACTAAAAGCAATAACATAGCCCATGTTTCATAACTGCTATAACGCGATAGGAAGATTAAGTCAAAGGAAAAAACACATACGTGGTAATAATTGACCACTTAAACAATACCCTAAACATAAATCAACATTTCCTTCCTTAAACTGAATGCTGCAAGCTTCAGTTTACATCAGTTTCAGAACAGATTCCCAGATGTTCTCGCAGCTTAACAAAAGTGATTCGCTTGAGTGGCTTCGTCATTATGTCAGCTAACTGATCTTGTGTATCACAATGTACCAATTCCATAGTTCCATCCTTTGTAAGATCTCGAAGAAAATGGAAACGCACATCAATGTGTTTGCTTCGACCATGCATCACTGGATCATTTGAGAGCTTGATAGCAGAGTTGCTATCACACTGAATAATACATGTTTTGCTTCGATTTTGATCCAGCTTTCTTAACACCCTTTTTAACCAAACTGCCTGACATGCACATGAGGTTGCAACAATGAATTCTACGTCTATGGTGGATAAACTCACAACATGTTTTTTTTTTTTATGACCAAGAAATTGCCCCTGAACTTAACAAGAACACGTAACCTGAAGTGCTCTTTCGATATTCTAAATCTCCAACATAGTCACTATCAGTGTAAGCAATAAGTTCATCATCTCCTCCCTTCATATAGAAAATCTCGAAATCAGAAGTTCCTCTCAGATATCATATCACCCTTTTCGCTGCATGCATGTGTAACTCAGTAGGATTCTCCATATACCTACTAATCATACTTGCTATAAACATTAAGTCTAGTCGGGTAGCAATGAGATACATGAGACTCTCTGTAATCTGCTTATAGTAAGTCTTATCAACTTTAACTCCTCCTTCATCTTTCCCAAGTTTACAGCCAGGAACAATAGGATTGAAAATAGAGTTGCTCTTATCCATTCCAAACATGTGCAGTACTTCCAAAGCATATTTCTTTTGACTAATAAAAATACCATCAGACTTCTGCAACACCTCAAAACCTAGAAAATACCTCATCTTGCCAAGATCAATCATATCAAACTCATGCTTCATTGAATGTTTAAACTCTTCAAACATTGATTCATCATTTCTAGAAAAGATTAGATCATCCACATACAAGCTTACAATCAAAGCTTTGCCTTCCTTGTTAATCTTGATGAATAGAGTGTGTTCATAATCACATTTCTCAAAGACTTCTTTCATGAAGTAGGCTTCTATACGACTGTACCAAGCACAGGGTGTTTGTTTAAGTCCATAAAGTGCCTTCCTTAACTTGTAAACTCTTTGCTCACTTCCTTTCTGTACATAATCGCAAGTTGTTCTACAACAACTTCTTCATTCAATTGACCATGTAAAAAGGCAAATTTCACATCTAGTTGATAAATGGACCACCCTCTTTGAGCTGCAAGTGCTACTACCAAACGAATTGTCTCCATTCGTGCCACATGTGCAAATACTTCAGTATAGTCTACTCCATATTGCTGTGCATAGCCCTTTGCTACAAGCCGAGCTTTTTGCTTTTCTATTTCTCCATTTTCATTCAACTTAGTCTTAGATACCCACTTTACTCCAATTGTCTTTCCCCCCTTAGGTAATTCTGTTAATTCCCTAGTCCCATTTATGTTTATTGCTTCCATTTCCACATCCATGGCTGTTCTTCATTTTTCACTTTTTACAGCTTCTTCAAAATGAATGGGATCAACAGCTGTAAACATGGCAAGTTCCCCTCCATTTTTTTCATTAGAAAGTCCCTCTCTCGTTTCATAATTTCTCATCCAAACAGGTGCTCTACGATTTCTGGTTACACTCGAGTTTTGAGGGCTATCTGTGTTTTGAATTAAAGATCTTGTCCCAATATCTTCAGCGCTAATTTTAACTGCACTGTCTGCTGCATTATCTTCTATATCAGGATCAGAATAAGTTTCATTTCTTTCCTCATTCTTGGTTGTTCTTCTTTCGCAATCACCTTATTCTAAATCACATATAGTGACTTCCTTATATTTCTTATCCTAGTCCCAGTGCTTGTCTTCCTCAAATACAACATCCCTTCTAATTATGATCGTTTGTGAAATAGGATCATACAATCTATAAGCCTTTGATTCTTCACTAACTCCCAATAAAACACAATTGAAACTCTTATCATCGAGTTTAGTTCTTTTTTTAGTTCTTTTATTGCCAGGAACATGGACATGAGAAATACATCCAAATACTCTAAAATAATCAACTGAAGGCGATTTTACTCCAAGCTTCTTCTGGAGTCTTGTTTAACACTGCAAAAGTGGGACTTCGATTCAAAACATGTACAATCCAATTAACTGCTTCAGGCCAGAAGGGCTTCAGAATTCTCTTTGCTGAAAGCATACTTCGAACCATGTTCATAATTGTTCTATTCTTCCGTTCCACAACTCCATTTTGTTATGTCGTATATGCAGCCGTTAATTGTCACCGTATACCATTTTTATCACAGAAATTGACAAATTCCTGGGATGTAAACTCGTCACCTCGATCAGTGCGTAGACTTCTCAAAAACAGTTTGTTTCTTTCTCAACATGAGTTTTAAAACTTTTGAAAAAACCAAAAGCTTCTGGTTTTTCCGTCAAAAAATAAACTCTTGTTTTTCTACTAAAATCATCAGTGAAAGTGAGTAGATACATTTTCTTACTGTTAGAGATGGGCTTAATTGGTCCACAAATGTCTGTATGCACAAATTGAAGAATTTCTGTAGCTCTCTAGGTGGTCTTCTTAGGAAATGAGTTCCTATGTTGTTTCACTGTCAAACAATATTTGCACAGCTTTGAAGGAGGTTTGAGACTTGGCAAGCTATTCACCATTTCTCTTTGTTGAAGAGTCTTCAATCCTGTAAAACTCAAGTGTCCATATCGACAATACCAAAGCTGTTCAGTGTCCTCAGTGTTTGTATTAAAACAAGTGGATGTTATAGGCTGGGACATAGCATGCAGAACAAACATTCTATTGGAAGTCATTTTCTATCCATAATCAAACCTTTCTGAGAATGAAACACTTTACATTTGCCATGCTGAAACAAAATAGCAAGTCCATTTTCTTGCAATTGTCCAATACTTAGCAAATTATTCTTCAATTCAGGTACATAAAACACACCTGTAATGATCTATATCAAACTATTTACTTGCAACTTGACATTTCCCTTTCCTAACACAGCCATGTTTGTGTTGTTGCCAAGCTTAACAGAGTCTCGAAAAATATTATCAATGTCTGAGAAATAATCTTTGTTGCCACACATGTGATTGCTGCAACTAGAATCAAGAAACTACGTGTCTTCTTGACTGACTTTGTTGGTATCTACATATGCCATCAGCAACATTTCTTCCCAATTCTTTGTATAATTTGCTTCTGTATACTTGTGTGGACATTCCCATGCAAAGTGTCCTAGCTTGTGACAGTTGTAACACTCGATGTGGCCTTATCAAAGGACCTGTTGTTGCGTCCTCTTCATCTTCCTTTGTAGTTTCCACAACCACGACCTCTTCCTCTCGAGGAATCTCCATGAGTGATCTTTAGAGTCTGCTCTTCTTCAACGTGTGAACTCATGCGTTGTTCATGTACAATCAAACTGCTCTGCAACTCATCAATAGTTAAAGTATCGATATCTTTAGACTCCTCGATAGAACAAACAACATAATCAGATTTTGTAGTCATAGATCTTAAATTTTTTTCAACAATTGCAGTATTTCCCTTATCTTCTCCATTTGCTTTCATCTCATTGGCTATGGTAAGAGTGCGAGCGAAATATTCATTCACAGTTTCTCCATCCTTCATACGAAGAACTTCAAATTCCTTTCTAAGAACTTGCAAGTTTCCACGTTTCACTTGTGTGGTGCCTTGATATTTCTGCTTCATGGAGTCCCAGATATCCTTTGCAGATTTCTTGTTGAGAATTGTCTCCAGAATAGAACGGTCTAATGCTTGAAATAGATTGTTCTTAGCTTTCAAATCTTTCAACTATTGGTCGTCAATATGCTTCCTCTGTGCATCAGTGAGAATATCACCTTCTGTTGCTGCAGGAACTCCATTCTCCACCAGCCCCCAATACTCCTTTGATCACAAGAAGTTCTCCATGAGCATCGCCCAATGATCATAATACCTATCAAACTTTGGAACGGATGGATGTACAAACGAACTCTCTATCGTCATCCTTCAACAAACAAAAAAAAAACACTCGTAGAAGGCTACTGCTTCTAATAATCAAGCCCCTGTAATGCGGCTCTGATACCAATTGTAGGAAAATATAGATTGAAGAATTTGCATAGATAGAATATTGGAGGAAATCGTCTCACAATCAGATTGAATAACAAACTTGGCTATTAAATTGCCTTACAGAGAACTGAAAATAAAACTGAAAGCAATAACATAACCCACGTTTCATAACTGCTATAACGTGGTAGGAAGACTAAGTCAAAGGAAAAAACACATACATGGTAATAACTGATCACTTAAACAATATCCTAAACATAAATCAACAGAGACAAGGTGGGAATGGGGATCAAGGTTAGTGCCCCCAAAAACCATTATATAATAATAAGCCCCCGTTTGAGCCTCATTTTTTCAAAATTTTTTCTTATAACACATTTTTCAATAAAGTAATTTTACTCGTAAATTAAAATTTTTTACATTATTTTTTTAACAACATATTCTCCAAAAATACTATTCCAAAATACATTTTCCCTCCAAATGTAGTTCAAACAAGGTCTAAATTTTTTTTTCCCAAGTATGCTTTTTTTTTTAAATATATATATAAAATGAGAAATAAATAATAAAGCAGGGGTTAAAAGAGAATTGTGGGTTCCCCACTCTGGCCCTGCATAAGCGAGAATGAGGAGGGGAAATCTTGACGGATGGAAGTGGGAACGAGATAGGGATGGGGAATGAGCTCATTGGCTCGAACCCTTCCCCGTTAGCTTTCCTACCACTTCAAATAAGATTAGAACCCAAGTCACTAACACGATAATACTTTACTCTTACCACTTGAGCTAGTAGTGATGACAATGTAGCCAGACGGGCATATGGTAAATTCTAGGGTAATTTGGGAGTTGATCTAATGGGTTTGAGTAATCGGTTCGTGTTTGTACATAAAAAGATTGTGCTAAGGTGATTTTAAATAAGTTTAGATTTTTTAAAAAAATAATTAGATAATCGTGACCGAGAACTGCAGGACGTGGGATTTTTGGGGTCAAATTCTCCCTTGATCTCAGAATTATTTATTTTACCTTGCTTTTTTTTTTTTCCAGAAATTTATTATGGTGCTATTTATTAAAAAAGGGACTATATGGGTTTAATTTTGCAGTTCGGCCTAATACTAAAGCCCATCTCTTGCATGCTTTGAGAGCCCAAATTCCCAACATCTTTACATATCAACCGCTCAATTTCAATTTGGAATGCAATTGGATCCAAATTCTAGAGTGTTTTTATAGATTTAATTTATTCTGCATTGTTCATGTTCTTACAGCGTAGTTCTTCTTGCGTAAATTACTGTGGACTTGGAGGAAATACAATTGAATGGGGATAGAAAGAGACTAATTGAGAATTTTCTTGCTAAACACGGATACACAATTGCAGAGACAATTATAGTTAGATATTGTATAGGTTTTTGTCGATCAAACACACCATTTAAATTGAGTATTTAGTTGAAATGTTTTATATATGAGTGATGGTCTCATCCTATTTGTTGAGCCACATGACATGACTACACCTTCTTATCAGGTTGAACAGCCCTACTGTAGGAGCCACCACAACAATCTAAGAAAGGTTCCCCATCCCCGAGGTGAATAATTTTTCATGGGATTTTCAATACAACTAAGTTAGAATATAGTTTCTTTATGTGTGTGATTGTGTGTGTACAAATTTTAATCTTTTCGCTCTTAACTATGATCTTGTTACTTGTTTAATTCTCTTTACTTGTGAAATTAATCTTCCAAAATATGCTTGTTGGAATCTTGATAGATATGATGCTAGAATATTTAGAGCATATTTGAGAAGTGTTTATGAGTGGTTTAAATTACACATAGATAAAAATGAGCCGTGGATAATACTTGTGGTCTCTTGAAATACGTGGGTAAAAAGTGGATTGAGTGATGATAAACATCTTGTAAAACATGAACCAAAAGTGGGCTAAATTGTGACAAGGTCATTTAGTAATGTATGTGGCCTATTTCGTTTTACTTATTATATTATGTTTTCTGATCATGCTAGTTCACACATGGAACCATGACTCCATGAGAAATTTTGAATCATATCATTTGCATTGAAGAACTTATCCTGCTAATGACACAGAAAGAATGTGCTTGCCTAAAAATGAATTTAGGCCGGTGTCTTTTTGAATTGAATCGATACCATAATGGTGTTGTACTTTTTTTACAAGACTGAAACTTTCTGGATTTAGAATTTTTTTTTCTATATTATGTCTTGCTTTTATTTTTTAGCATAAATATATCTTCAATAGGTCAGCTCCTGTTATTTCTATTTTAAATATGGATTTATTTATTCATTTAACTGCTGTTTGTTTGGTTATGTTATGGATCATATGTGTTGCATTGTTTTTTCTGTTCCAACTCTATTTGCAGTCTAATGCAGCCGTATTTGGCTGCATTTATCTGTTGTTTTATTTTATTGTTTTTATTGGTAATTATAGTTGCTAATTTTTGTGAATGAACCTTCTTCAATGCTTATATTTTCACTATGTTTTCAGAAACAATTCTCCAATTCCCGAATCTTTGGTGCTTCATATTGACAAGCTCAGTAGGAATGTGAATGAAAACCATTTAAAAGAAATATTTGGTGTGTCAGTACTTTCTTTTAAATCTATTATTGAGTGCAATTTGTTACCATTTTTATGCGGAAGTACCTGTAAATAATCTTCAAGCTATTAAATTTGACGGCAGATCAATTGACGAGTATTCATAAGAAACTATTGCTAATAGCTCATTTCTTTATGCCAAGACTGGGCTTTGATCGACTTAATTTTTTGCTACCTGTTATGTAGGTAATTTTGGTGAAGTTGTGAATGTGGGGCTGGCAATTGATTATGTGGTAAGTTGTATAT
>CAIGRR010201358.1:0-11643 GCA_903798365.1 Fraxinus sp. 1973-6204 | reverse complement strand
TAACTCGCAAAACAAGAGGGTAAGGAAAGCTAGAAGAATATATCATATGGTTTGGTAATAGATAGGATTTACTACTATATATTCTTGGTTTAGTTTTGTTGTAAGATTTAGTTTAATTCGTAATAATACGCAAACCAATAGGGCTTATAATCGACTTAAGCCATCATTTCGAGTCTTCTACAGGTATAACATGCGCATTTTATTCGTTTCATTTGGCTAAAATAGTTCAAGTTTATAGTGTTCTTTTTCAAAGAAGTGTTTTTGCAAAGTTATAATAGTTGGCACACAAGTATATGCTTATTTTCATTATTTTTTCTGGGGTTTGGTCCAATCCTAGCAATATTTTTTCTGGGGTTTGGTCCAATCCCAGCAAGTCCAAAATTACACTCAAATGCAGTGCAGGTTTGTCATGCTACGACAGATATCGCACTCCTAGAATTTCTTTAGTTTTGTTTGGATCAACTCGACCAATAAATTGTTTGAATGGAATGTATTAATCAAAATGTGTGGTTGAAAATGAGTATATAGAAAAAAAAAAGTTTTGAAAGAATAGAAGACAAATAGAGGATTTTGAAGTCATAAATGTACACGCAAAGCTTTTTAAGAATTTTTACAGTTCAGATTTCAATGGATTTCGATTATAAAGTCAAAATTTCAATGTCTTTGACAAATGAAATATCTCATTTTTTATTCTCATTCCAAAATTCAAAGAGGGAGAGAAAAGCAAAGGAGAAATTGAGTAACGGTTACTGTTAAAATTTATAATTGATTTTTTTGAAAAATAAATCCAAATTCTGCTTTTAAGACTATTCATCAACTAATTTTAATTATAAAATATTAGTGCATATTTTGTATGGAGGAAATTAGGCTGCGTACTCTAAAAAATTGACAAATTCGATTTATACCCTTAAAACAAATTAAAACCTCTATCAACCGTAATTAATATTCCCTGAATTCCCCCTAATTCAATTTAACTCATAATTTTTATCTTAAATAATCAATTTCAAGACCAATAAATTTTCATTTCATTTGAGTTCTACGGACGGAGAACATGCAATTTGCAGAGGAACTCATTAGACAATTTATGGTATTTAGAGGATTTACAGAAACTCTTCAATCTTTTGGAAAAGAGTTGGGAATTAATATTGGCAAGGAATTTGAAGTCGATAAGATTCTAGATTTTATTTTCTCTGTTTACATCCCCAAATTCGAGGTTGAAAAATTGATTGATTTGCTCAGTTTTTTAAAGCGATGTTTTTCTCACTCTCATTCTGCACTGTTCACTACATTGTCGAGATTAGATCAGTCTATTCTGCGATATTATATTATTAATGCAATAGAGTATGGAAAGAAAGACGAAGTGATGGAGTTTTTGGGGATAATTGGGAATCACTTGTTGATGAGAGATCAAAATTGGAGTTCATGGTTTGGTGGTCTTTTTGTCCCTTGTTATTTGATTGATTTCTTCTTCTTTTCCCAAGGCATTTACAATCTCTCCATTTCCTCTTCATGTTTCTTGCACGATGATCTATAGAAAAAAGTTTAATTTTTGAATTTATTCTTTACAGTTGGAAATGGAGGATGGTGATGAGGTTGATTTATGCTGCACTAGACTGGAGGCTCAGCAGCCTGCTTGGTTGGTTACCGAGGAATGGCTAAGCCATGTCTAATTGTTTAAGTTTTAATTAGATTTATCCCCAAGTTTTTGTGCTATTACTAATCTATTAGTTTTGAGAATCCTACTTTCTTCTATTTCTTTGGGTTGGCTTCAACCAAACTTGCCATAACTGCTTTGTTTTTTATCGGTGTTTTGTCATTTTTTTTGTATTTTTGTCACTTTTTTTTATTGTCACTATGATTGGTAGCCATTTTCTTGGCATTTTTAGAAATTTCTTGACTGTTTGAACAGTAGCGACCCTTTTTGACTCAATAGAAAACGAATTCTCTAAAATGATACTCTCAGCATACAATGAAATAAATGTAAAGGGTTACAAAAGTAATTTCACTTGGATTTATCAACAAATGCAACCATCATGATGACTACATAACAGATATAATTTTTCTATAAAACAAATGAAAATGGCTACCCAACAGGGGCTGTGTTACTTTTTTGAATTCCTGTCATTGTTTTTGAGTGATCAGCATATTTTTTTTTTTAAAAAAAATAAAAGTGACACCGTATGACTTTTTAATAAAAAATGACATTTAACTTAAAAAGTGACATTGTATGTTTCAGTTTCAGATTTAGAGTCACGTAAAGAATGATGGTCTAACGTCGTGGAGGCGGTGATAGAGATGGTAATAACGACGGAGCAGTCGACTTTTACTTTGAATCTTTGCAAAATTTATGAAGTCCTCAGCCTTGACCTTCGTTCCCAATGCTTCCATGTTAAGCACTTCAACTTTGTAACTCTTGATGTGTTTCGAACGAAATGTCCCACGTTCCATCAACACACGATTCGTAACTATTGAATCATCTTGATTGTACCCAATATAACGTTGACGACGACTATAGTACACTATCCATTGAAATATTCGGGAATGAGACAAAATCCTCTGTTGTGGCGACGGGCATATCTTGGTTTTCCAAAACAATCGAAAAACATTGGTTGAACAAGTGACTTCTGTGTGTAATATAATGACGGTGGTGGTGGTGGTGGTGGTTGGATTTGTATAAAATGATATAGTTTAACGTTTTAATTAGTGTTTTGTCACTTTTTAAATTTTTTATTACTTTTTTAGTGGTTGTCACCTTTTTTATTTTTTTTTTATTGCTGTCACTTTTTGAAATTCTTATCACTTTTTTTTTTATTGTTTGTTATTTTTTAAATTTCTATAACTTTTTTGAGTGACAAACATAGCTTTTGATTGATGCTTTGTCACTTTTTTATTAGTGTTTTGTCATTTTTTTAAATCTTTGTCACTTTTAGAATGTTCGTCACCTTTTTGAATAGTGATTTTTACTTCTTTTTTTTTTTTTCTTTCATCTTTTCAAATTTTGTCACTTTTTTTTTTTAAAAAAAAATTCCCGTCACTTTTTAGTGACAAACATAGGTTTTGATTGGTATGTTAGTTTGTGACTTTTTTTAATGTTGTTTGTCACTTTTTTTAGTTTCTTTTTTGAAAATTTGTCACTTTTTTTTAAAAAAAACTTCTATTACTTTTTTGAGTGACAAACATAAGTTTTGATTGGTGTTTTGTTATTTTCTTAGTATTTGTTACTTTTTCTTTTTAATCTGTGACCTTTTTAAGATTTCTGTCATTTTTTTTTTATCATTTGTTACTTTTTTCTAAATTTCTTCAACTTTTTGAGTTAAAAACATCACTTCTTAAGACATTTAATTTTATACAGTATTATAAGGTCTGATTTCATATTCATATTAACATTTTCTGTCACTTCTTTTAAAAAGGTTGCAATCAATTTCATTTGAATTTTTTTGGATTACTTAAATATATGCATACATATGTGTTACATAAAACATTAAAAACTTCACACTTTTTTTTAAAAAAAAATTCGATACTTTTTTGAGTGGCAAAAGCAATTTTTAATAATAAAAAATGACGTTTAATTGAAAAAAGTGACATTGTGTCACTTTTTATATTAAAAAGTGATACTTAGATTAAAAGAAGTGATACTGAGTCGACATTTAATTTTATAAAGTATTTTTTACTTTCAAATACTTTTCAAGAGTTTTTAAAAGATCTTTAATTTTATGGATATTTTTGTAAGTTGTCTTTTGTACGTTACTCTCCACACCACGAAGTCATGAATTTTGTGTAAATAAAGTTATTCCTGCTTGCAACACCCAGCCCACAGCTCGACCCATAATGATTCAAGCCGGCTTAGCTCCACTAATGCCCCTTTCTGTACCACCTTCAAACGGGCTTAATCCTGAGAAAAAAAAAAGGCAGTATTAAAATAATCGATTGCAGTTCGAAATTTGATACTTTTATAGGCGAAATGATGAGAACCATGGTACAAGGGCTGGCAAGGACAATGCCTTGTTGATTGTGGAGGAAGGACCAAGAACTAGATTACGAGCAAAAAAAAGGTCAAGAAAGTCATTAGATTACTTGCTCAAGCTACAGTAGAAATATCGATCACAACAAGCAAATAAATAAGTTTCATGTTGGGTATGGAAGTGAAAACAAGATGGGTCAACATAATTCAACAAAGGAAGAATAAGCTGTTGAGGAAAACTACGTGATCGCAGAGTGCTACGGGAGGTGCTGCCGCATGTCTCTATACCGATAATTAATGTGACATTTTGGATGAACTACGTGGCCACATGACATGACATAGATTTGGTGCCGAATTTTTCAATTTTTGGAAAGAATTATAGTTTAGTTAAAACTCTAGTTTTATGATAATTCTGGATATTTAGACTATTAATTCCGATTTTATTAGGTTTTATGGTTCTCTATAAATATGACCTAATTAATTTGTTGTAAAAACACACAATAATTGAGATATTATTGCGGACATATTGCTTTCAACTTATTCTTCATTGAACGAATTATGAACTTATCAAGAATTAAATTCTTGTGACGTTCAATAATTCAAGTGAGGCTCAAAAGTTTTGGACCACGGTGTCAAGATATTGTTTTTGATTGTCTTNGAATTATGAACTTATCAAGAATTAAATTCTTGTGACGTTCAATAATTCAAGTGAGGCTCAAAAGTTTTGGACCACGGTGTCAAGATATTGTTTTTGATTGTCTTTGGTCAATAATATATTGGGTCGAGCTTTCTAAACCGTATCATTTTGCTTTCTTGAATTTGATCTAATTTGTCGTGGATTTCGTAACTACAATTGTTACGAGGGTCATTATGAAAACTAATAATTTAAAATTCACTAAAATAATTTTAGAATAAATTTCGGTTATTTTAACCTCAACTTAGCCGTTTCCATTCATTTTTATTTAATTATTTTTAATGGTTAAAGATTTGATCTTTTGACCTTGTTACGCGTATAAATTACGTGGCATGCTAAAAAATTTGAGGAGTTGCTTTTGTTTATATGCTTAAAGATTAGGTTAAATATATATTTTTTTTTCTTTTACCGGCAAGAGATAGTTTGCTCCAGCAATGGCAGTGGAAAGAGATTATAAATAAAAACGTATTGTTTTATTTTCGATTTTTAACCCATCAATTTGTCATTAGCTCATCTAGATTGTGTTCTCTGTGAAATTATTTTGGATGTTTAATAATGTTAAAATTAAATACACTACACAGATTATACATAAAAATGCATTTTTCCTCCAATCTACTATAAAAACGATGTCGAACTTTGAATAGTTATGTATTTATTTCTGCATTATTCTTTATTCTCGCTCATATATTTAGAATCACTACAAAATAACCAAAAGAAAATGACTGTTCACAGGCGAGATCGGGGATCATCGAATAAGACAACCTTTTCAACTATTATTTAATTCATGAGTAGGTAAAAACTAATATGATGAATTGAAAGATCTTAATTATTAGAACTATTATAGAAAGAAAAATAAAAAAAATGTCTCCGGGCTGCGTGAAGAGAGTCTCCGCGCATCACGGAGACTCTCTTCGCGCACCACGCACCACGGAGACATCGTGTCTCCGTGGTGTGTGGAGACCATGTCTCCGCGTGACATTTTTTCTCTCGATGGTTTTGGATACAAGTCTTCCCTTTTTCGCTAGATGTTTATTTCTTACGTGTCACTATCGTCGAGTCAAGTTTTAAGAGCTCATCTATCCGATACCAGTTTATAAGACTCCGATAGTTCGAGAGCTATTCGCAGAATGTTTATTCACCTCCCCACCAGATGATTATTCCTGATTTCGTGAGATATTTATTCCTCGGCTCTTACTATCGTCGAGCCTAGTTGTAAGACCTTGTCATTCTGAGGACAGTTTATAAGATTCTGATAGTTTGAGAGCTATTAGCAGGATGTTTATTCCCCACCTTGTCAAATGCTTATCCCTGGCTTCGCGAGATGCTTGTTTCTCGCTTCTCACTATCGTCGAGCTTAATTATAAGACCTCATCTATTCGAGGCTTAGCATATAAGACATTGAAATTTCGAAACGAGCCACTAGCTCGATATATTGTATTGTATTACAGGTTGGCTTAGTCCATATTATAGAGGAGATGCTGTCAAGTTTTTGACAAATTATATGCGACATCTTTCGAGGCAATATATAAGCCCTCGCTTATTCAAGCTCACACATATATTTTCGAGCCAGTTCGTAATTCCTCATCTATTGGAGCGATTTATATTCTCGAGACAATTCGTAAGTCCTCGCTTATTTGGGATCGATGCATATTTTCGAGACAGATCGTAAACCCTCATTTATTGGAGTTACTCGTACATTTGACATAATCTATAAGACTTTGCCTACTTGACTACTTATACTTCGAAGTCTGACCCGTATATAAATACACGACACAGACTTGTGAGACTATTGTTACACCTATAAATTATGTGGCATGCTCATATAGATAGGGTCCATATAAGTCGACGTGACATCGACTATTCAATTGATTGAGCATATTTTAATTAAACAATTGCATCATGGGCTTGGTCCATATTATATATGTGAGTTTCATTTACAATAAAGTATGATTTCTAATCCTATCCAAATTCTCTCTCCCCCTCTTTTTCTCTCGTCTAGCCGTTGACTTGACCTTCAGAGTGCAAACGGTCGTCGGACTTTTTTCTCGACCAGTGGTCTTTGCCTCTTAATGGGGTGTTCCAGTATGCAGGTAATGTCTACGTGGAAGGGATGTGGAAGAGTTTCTGTTGGCGCATTTTTCGAGGTTGACAGACCTTTTACATTTTTTTTTCGTTTTGTAGGGTTAAAACGTAACTTCTTTCAAGAATGGGCATCATCTTCTCTTTAGCTAGTAGTTATCCAGCTGCCAATTTGATGGTGGGGGCTGGAAGGATTGAGGAAAAAGAGAAAATGGAAGAACCGGGAGCATGTCAGAGTGACATTTTCTATTAATGCTATAACAGATTGAATGGAAACAATTTTTACTGCCATTTATAGACAAAACATCATTAATGTTGTGTTGTTCACGAATCAACAATTCATTTCATTTATATGGTAAAAATAGTAGCATCTTCAACCGTGGTGTAAAATTGGATATAAGTTGATATTTTCAAAATTACTTTTGTATCCTCATTTATCCCGATGAATCTAAATTCAAATTCTCTTCAAATGAAACATCTAAATCCATTTTTTGCCTTTGAAAATCTAAATCACAATGTACATTTATTTTACACCACAATTGGAGATACTCTTATATATTTCTTGATATCTAGAGTATAGGTTAGATGGAATTTGGATTGTAAGGAAAACTAAGTTTGTAATAATGACTTTCTTAATTATGTGTGGATTTAAAGTTGTATCCAAAGAACATTATGTAGAGAAGACGAACTCTTGGATGACTCTTAGAGTAATATTCAATAGAAATCGAGATTCCTAAGATTTTTTGAGGGTGGCAATCACTTTTATATTCGACTTGAAATTGATTTAATACAATTAACATTAATTTGTGATATAATCTAGGAGAAGAAAATTATGGTTTTGGGTAAAAATCGAACTCTGATGAAATGTTTTGAGTATTGCTAGACACGTCTTGTTTAGTTGTTTCATTTTCGTAAAAGCTATTTCAGTTTTATTTAATTCCACATAGATACCATAGGACTATTGTTTCTTGTCACTACCCAAGAACATGTAATGGTAATTATGTCCAAATCAAACAAGTCTTTAAATTGCATGGAATCTAACTTTATAAGTTGTCAAAAAATAAAATAAAATAAAAAATAAATAAATAAAATACAAAGATATTACACGATTTTTTCCTTCGCTATGTAAAGAATTTATTCCATACAATAAGGGGTTCTTTATGTCCATAGTGCACAAATTTTCAACTTTATCAGAGACTATATTTAGCTAGAATTTTACTCCTTTTTTTTTTTTTTTTGATAACAAGGTATTCCAGCTTAGCCAGACTAAATCCTGGTCCTCTAGCCACCGGCCCCTCAGCGACTCGAGGAGGTAAATCGCGGGTTATGCCCTTGTTGACTCTCAGATTCCTGCACTGCTTATACTCCTGGCCCCAAATGAGCTCTCTCTTTTGATTCTTGTATGAATGATGGCCAGTACAAGTCTCGAAAATAATAGAGGAATAATTATGTATGAGAGTTCGTTTGGGAAGAAAAATTATGTATAGTGTCTATAGCTTTAGAATAAAAACTCTCGCTTGCACACGAAATTATGAAGTTTTCTTAGCAATTTAAATAAATAAATTCATATAAAATATAATTTAATTACACATGAAGTTCAGGTTTCAAGTTTCAGAATTATCCACTTATGAAGTTTTTTTTTTTTTTTACAAATATTAAGGGGCTGTTCTCTTCGTGTTTTAGTTTTTAGTTTTGAGTTTTGAATTCATTTTGAGTTTTGTATTTTGAGTGTCCATTTTGAGATTGCTGAAAACACGTTCTTTTTGTCATTTTGAAAAATTGTTTTTAAAAATAAAAAAAATGAAGTTTTGGCTTGATTTTAACTGAAAACAGCAAAAACAACTTTTTTAGTGTTTTCAATTTTCTTTGTAAATTTTAAACTCGTTTTTGGAAATTCGTTTATGAAAATAGGTAAGTAAACGTATTTTCAGTGTTTTCGAAAACTGAAAATAACATAAAATCAGCAAAGAGAACAAACCATAAGCATTTCAAGAAATAAAAACGACTGCCCCCCGGGGCACATCCAAGTTGGCAAAGGAAGGGCATTGCTGGGCTTACAATCTCAACGTGAGGAGTTCGATTCCTGGTTGGAGCAGCTGAGTATGTAATAATCAATATTGGTTGGAGCAGCTTGGTGATGTAATAACCATGGAGGAATGCTCCCTTGGGGTCAGGAGTATANGGCTTACAATCTCAACGTGAGGAGTTCGATTCCTGGTTGGAGCAGCTAAGTGATGTAATAATCAATATTGGTTGGAGCAGTTTGGTGATGTGATAACCATGGAGGAAGGCTCCCTTGGGGCCAGGAGTATAAGGAGTGCTCGAACCCTGGTCAACTTGGGCAGAACCCGCGGTTTACCTCCACTTGTTATTGAGGGGCCGGTGGCTGGTGGTCCAGGAAATTAGTTTGGTTAAACTGGGAAAAAGAAATAAAAACGACTACATATATGTGAAGGGGCCCATTAAAAAAATAACTTAGATTACTAATTGTCCCATCTCTAACAATATAAATTTATAGATGCAAGGGATTTTTTTATTTTTATTTTTTGGGCCTCTCGTTCTTTTGGTTCATAGGAAGAAATCTACTAATTGACCCTAACAAAGGTCACTTCGGTCGTGACTCATGTTAGCTACAAGTAGCGGATTAATATAGACCGGTGGGTGTTCCAACAACTCCATATTTTCGTCTTGCATTTTCCCTATATTTGCAACGTGATGTGAATAACTATTTTCCATCTTAAGGTATGCAAGATCTCAATGTTGAGCTGGTAAAGTAAGTAGCGACAATCTTCAAGCAAAGCTCTGTTCACATTCCAATCAGAGTTTAGGCACAAGGGTAACAATATTCTATATAAATATTGGCCAACAATTTCATCCAATTAGTTCTATATACTGTGTTTGAGCCACATTATTTTGGAAAAATGTATTTTGGAATAGCAGATTTATGGAAAATGTGCGGTTGAAAAAAAAAAGAAAAGTTATTGATGTGATGAAAAATATTATTTTATTGAATAATGGGTAGTTGAAAATGAGTAGAAGAATGAGAATGAAAATTTTAATGTGTACCAAACGGGGAAATCAAGAAAATTTGTTCCTTCTTTGTCTTGATTTCACATGAGCATGGGCCAATTGTACATTCTCATTTTGTCGGATTTCGTTGCTGATTTACATAGAAAAAGTCTTGATTTCAAGTTTCACATTTGAATAATGCCTCGTGTACAGAAAAAATTTCACGGGGGTCTTACAAGCCCCTCACAAAGGGGCAACCCCACATGTATTTAAAAATAAATAAATAAATAATGCGGAACCCACATGTGTCTTGCCTGACAGGGACCTGTGAAGCATGGACCTGTAGACCAAGCAAGATTCTTCACATTCACTCAATTATGAAAAATAATACAAGTATAAACATCTGATGAAGAATTCAACTCGCATATGAAAATGTTCAAAATAATTTAGAAATAATTTTTTCCATCTCTAACAAATTAAATTAAAATTTATAAATGAGGGTGTTTAACGAAGGCAAAAATCATTGCTCGACCGTCAACATGTAATACGACGGATCCATCACTTTTCGGGTCAACAGTGACAATATATAAAAAGGCATTTCCTTTCAAATGACAACTGTCTCTTTGCATTACACGAAAATGGAATATTTTCACATAGGTTAAGGAAGCATTGTCCGTTTATTCTTACCAACCATGGTCCCGCATTTTTGTACCAATATTTTCACATAAATATAGGCTAATTAAATTACATGTTTTCATCCACCACTCAAGGATAAAAAGAGAGGGAGGAACAGGACATTCAATTTTAATGCCAGCCAATGACACATGATGGCTTATTCTCTGTCAAGTGAAGAACAAAACTCATTATAGCACCACAAAATGCTTGAACGAGACTTGAATTGGATCCCTCTCTACACCCATAACTCTCTTTACAATCTTATCCTTTCCTCGAATCAACCATGTTCCCAACTTATATCACCAAATGTAAAAAATATTGTCTTTTTGCCCCCCAGAATATCGAGTCCCTCATTTTTTGATACTTGTTACGGGTTAAGGTCTAATCCCTACATATGGGAAGTAATAAACAATAATAAAAATAGAAAACAAGAAAAATGTACGTATATATTATAGTACTTTGCCAATGCATGTTTTTACTATAATGAAGAAGACGTCTTTCACACTCTAAAAAATCGACAGGTTTTTACATAGTAATGTTGTGTTTGTTGCACCATATTCCACCGTATAAAGAATTTAGTAACTCATAAGGAATAGTAGTAGATAGATGATATTATCATGAATTAACATGTATTACATTTTTTACATTTTCATTCAAAAGTATGTCGTTAAATACTATTTATCTTATCGTTTCAAATACGATTAATAGTGCAAATGAATTTTATTTTATTTTTCTAAAAGATCAGAAAAAATATACCATATTACCATCCTCTACTATTGTCCATTCTAATTTTATACTCTAATTCTTTATATGTTGTAATACGGTATACCGAATGGAACCTTAGGATAGGTCGACTGGACATGTTGGGATCATATAGACCCAATATAAATGGATAGAATGTCCTAACATAAGATGACTTGCAAACTATTCCAATCACTACTATACAGTGTCTTAAAAGAGCCATTTGTACTTTAAAAAGTTCTCAGTCCCAACTCCAAAAATTAGTCCATCAAAATGGAGAAACCAACGTTGGCAACACATTTCGAGTCCCAATTTTGCTGGTTTGACGATGTCTGCATTCTCGACATGGATCATTTCGTCAAGAGACTCTCCAGCATCAAGGAAAAGGGGGTGAGGCCAGATTTAATTGGTTCAATCATAATACATTATGCTTCCAAATGGCTTCCCGACCTGTCGGATGATGATGGTAAAAAAATGATTGCGA
>CAIGRR010201335.1:0-10474 GCA_903798365.1 Fraxinus sp. 1973-6204 | reverse complement strand
TACAATGGATCATATAATTCTAGTATATAATCTATTTTCTCACACTTGAAATTGTATAGAAGAGCCTAATATTTATAGGAAACATGTAGGAGACGTCCAAACTCTCTCAGTAGAGTTGTTGATGAAGTAGAATGCCAAAAAATTGAATTCAAAATGACATAGGAGAAGAAAAACGCGAAAAAACGGGACAGAACAGGTGGCGCCGCGGCGTTGGGCAATCTGTCCCCCAAAAATATTTATTTATTTACCTTTTTCAAATTGTTTTCTCCATCCCAAATTCTTCTTCAGGTCCAATTCCAATTTTCAACTCCCAATGGACTTCCAANTGTTGATGAAGTAGAATGCCAAAAAATTGAATTCAAAATGACATAGGAGAAGAAAAACGCGAAAAAACGGGACAGAACAGGTGGCGCCGCGGCGTTGGGCAATCTGTCCCCCAAAAATATTTATTTATTTACCTTTTTCAAATTGTTTTCTCCATCCCAAATTCTTCTTCAGGTCCAATTCCAATTTTCAACTCCCAATGGACTTCCAAAATACTTTAGCTTGATATAGGACTTCAATAGCATTCTAAACTTGAATTCTCTTTGACGTGCATTTCAATTTGAATTTTTTAATATTTCAAATAAGAAATTTAAGTCACACCCAAATTTTAACATTGGCGATGGTGGAGGCGTCTATTTGCCCCCATCGATTTCCTTTTATCTTAAAGGGTTTTAAAACGTTAAATAAGTCTTGGTGTTACGGGGTTGCTTTATTGTTCTAGAATTTTTAATTGCACAATGAGGAGAAAAATCATATTGCTTCCAACCTGATTAATGAATATATGAATCAACTAATTTGTATATCCATTGCACATGTATTCATTAATGAGAATAAATGTATCACATAATTAGGTACATCTAAAACACTAATGCTTGCTTCACACTCATTAATTTATTTTATGGTTTGCTATATGATTATTTTCAATCACACAATAAAATTTTCTATACTAACACCAAAAAAATTTTTTCTCTACTTTTTAATCACACATTCTCCTAAAAATCACTTCTCAAAACTCTTTTTTTTTTTTTTTTCTAAAATAATGATTGTCAAATAGGCTCTAAATATCACCTGAATTAACTTGCCTAAATAAATAAACTTTATATTTTCCAGCACCCTTTAAACTTTATTTATTTTAACTCTAGCAATCAAGTTTTCGTTGCAATTTTATATCATCATTTGTTGATTTTTCATTAAGATGTCATCCTTTCTCCCAAAGTTGATCCAAAATCAAAATATTTGTCTTCACAAAAGGAACAAAATAAACATTGAAAATGTGTTGGTGTTCTTCGTTCTTCATTTGAATGAGTTTTTACTTCTATCCTTGATTTGAATCTTCAAATCATATAGAAGTGTAACGTGACCATTTAGTTCTTTAAGTTCCATGAAGATAAATTTGTCTTTACACTTGATTGCTCTGGGGTCTAAGTACCAACAATAGTTGCCTTCTTCTTGTGCCTAGTACAAAAAGAGTAAAGTTCTTTCTCCTTTATCTTTATTTCCAATGTAGTTGGATTGGACTGCTCCTTTACATTGTACTTCCATGCAAAATGACAATTATAATTTTAAATTTGAGATTTATCATAAATAATGCATGAATGATGAATCAACTGTACATGTCTCCATTAATTAGAATACATATATCACATTTATTAAGTACATGAAAAATACCAAAAGACACTTAATTAGCTTACCTGAACAAATAAAGTTTATATTTTACCACATGAAACAGACATGTCACAGCTGCATTCTTAGAGGGTGTTTGGTATGGATTAAAATCAGATTTTTAGTGGATTGTGATAGAAAATTTTGAAATGTATGGTTGAAAAGATGTGGGACTCGTGAAAAATGTAGTTGATATTGATTGTTTGATTTTGACTTAGATTAAAATATGTTTTTAATCCGGCCCAAACAAGCCCTTGATAAACACAAATAAAGAGTTGCATTTGAAATTACAAATTGAAATATTCATAATCTTTCTTGATAAGTTGACAATCTTATTACATAAGCATAAATACCATTTACCACTCAAATGAATGGCGAGCATCACCACACCAGCTAATTATTTTCTCCTTCCTTCTTCGACGGTTGGTGCTATTGCCAATTCAGTATTACCTTTCGCAACTTCTCCACGCGATCCTAAAACAATAGTCATGTGAAAAATAAGTATTGTAAGTAGATCAAATAATGACATGATATGCATAGATATTTTATTCTACATAGAGTTGATGTTTAGTACCAAGACAGTGACACTAGGAGGGTGTTAGTAGAGATTAAAATTGAAAAATTAGTCATTATTGTTGACTTTTATTAGATGAGTGAGACCCAATAACGACTATATTTTTAATTTTAATTGGATTTTAATTTCTACCGAACACGCCCTAGAGATGTAAAAATGGCTAGGCTGTTTGAGCACGGAATGGCCCTACAATGCCTAGAATTGATTGTGCAATGTGACATTCCTATAAACACGATACAAACGTGAATAAAACAATCCATGTTTGGTACCGTTAAAAAATCTGATTAAAAATTTAAATATAAATCAAAAATTAATTTTAATTACACATTTTTTAATTACACATTTCATAAGATTCACATCTTTTCAACTATATATTCCATCAACTTTTATCAGGATTTGCTAAAAACTTAATTTTAATCTATATCAAACAAGGGCTAAACTTTTTCCAAATTTGCAAACTTTTAGCAGAGAACCATACCTTTGTGCCAGCCTAGTTTTGACACCATGATAAAAAAAAAGACTAAAAATCATAGAACTTACTGGGCCCGAAAATCGATTACGCTAGCAAGGGCCATGCCAACCTAGTAGTGACAGCATGATGTTAATCACATGTTTCAAATTGTTCAAATATAATTAATTAATGGGGAAATTACAATACAGATAGCCAACCTTGAGTAAACAGCCTATCACAGGGAAGAAAAATGTTGAGAGGAAGAATGTTTATTCAACTCAATCTTTGAATGTAAAATGTTCAGCCACATAAATACAATCTAAAGTAAGAAAATGGCGGGAAAATTAGTTTACAACTGTATTAACAAACTAAACTATCTCCTTGATGACTAATGCTGCAGACCGAATCTAGACAGCTAAGATGAATCAAAAACCAGCCAAGTAATTCATTGGTTTTGATACTCCCCCTCAAGATGGACTGTGGATGTTGGTAATGGCCATCTTGGATAACAAATGATGCAATGCTTCGTGAAAATGTCTGCAAGTTGATGATTTGTTCGGACTGGTAAGAGCTTAATAGCTCCGTCATTGATTTTGTCCCTTATAAAATGACAGTCTATCTCTATATGCTTAATGCGCTCGTGGAAAATGGGATTGGTGGCGATGTGAACAGCTGCCTGGTTGTCACAGAACATTAAAGCAAGCTTCTTGGCATCCACATGAAAGTCACAAAGCAGTTGTTGTACCCATACTAATTCACTAGCAGTTGAGGCCAAACCGCGATACTCAACCTCTGCAGATGATCTGGATATGGTGTTCTGTTTATTTGCCTTCCAGGATACCATTGAATCCCCAAGAAAAATGCAAAATCCAGTAACTGATATGGTGTTCTGTTTATTTGCCTTCCAGGATACCATTGCATCAGCATATGCTCGCAATTGTAAAGATGAACATGCAGAAAATGTAAGACCGTGGCCTGGGGTAGCTTTAATTTATTAGAACAAATGATTAACAACAGTTAAATAAGGCTTTCGAGGTTGTGAAATGAACTGGCTTAGTTTATGGACAGCAAAAGTGATGTCTGGCCTGGATATTGTCAAGTAGAGCAATCTCCCAATTAACCTTCTATACATAGTACTGTGCTCTCCCTCGAATGAGTTCAGATGAACTTTGGGATCCATGGGCACCATAGCGGGCTTGCAGCCAAGAAATCCAGTGTCTTCCAGCAATTGGAGGGCATAATACCTTTGGGACAGAACAATGCCACTATGGGATCTGGCAATCTCTAAACCAAGAAAAAACTTGAGCTTACCTAGATCGTTAAGTTTGAACTAGCTGTGAAGGAATGCCTTTAAATCATCAATAATGCAAGAATTTAACCATGTGATGACATTGTCATCGACATACACCAGCAAAGCAACAAATTTATTTCCAGATCCCTTTGTGAGAAGGGAATAATCAGATTTTGATTTATGGAATCCATTTAATATGAGGGCATGAGAGAACTTCAAAAACCATTGTTTGGAAGCTTGTTTCAAACCATAAATGGATTTATGTAATCTACATACCAAGTGCTCGCCATGCCTGCTAGATGTTTTGGAAGGATTATAACCTAAAGGCATATCCATGTAAATTTCCTCAAATAAATCTCCATGGAAAAATGGGTTATTTACATCCAGTTGAATGATGTGCCAATTGTTTATTGCTGCTATGGCCAACAATAGCTTCACTGTCACCATCTTAGCCACGGGAGAAAAGGTTTCCAAGAAATCTAGCCCTTCCTGTTGAGTAAAACCTTTTGCAACTAAGCGTGCTTTGTGCCTATCAACACTCCCATCAGATTTGTACTTAGTTTTATAAACCCATTTGCAGCCTATAGTGTGCTTCCCTTTAGGTAAATTGGTAATGGACCAGGTTTGGTTTAGTTCCATGGCATCCAGTTTAGCAGCCATGGCATCTCTCCAATGAGCTTCCTTTACAGCCTGATGATAAAACGGTGGTTCAATGTTGGAGGATATGTTTAAGATAAAGTTTTTATAAGATGGAAAAAGTTTAGAATAGGAAAGATAATGGCTTAAGGGATAATAATGGGAGGATGGAAGAGTGGAAGATGATGAATTAGACAGGAGATTATAATGAAATTCTTGCAAATATGAGGGGGATGTTGCTAGTTCTTAGAGACCCCCTCAAAATAGGATCTGTGGGAGCAACAGGATTATGTAGTGTTATAGGGAGATCATGATTTTGAGAAGGCATATAAGTGGAATCTATGCTTGGTGAAGGCATGTTAGTTTGATTAGAAATGTCATGGATATGAATATGAGAATATTCATTATCAGTATGATGTTCATCTGTTGGAACAGTAGTGACAGGATTATGAAGAACAAGGTTAGGAAAAGAGTCAATGTCATCAAGACTCTTTGAGGCAGAATGGAAAGGAAAGATGTGTTCATGGTAAATCACATCTATAGATATGAAAATAGTTTTGGAGACAATATCATATAGTCCATACCCTTTAATGCCAGGATGATATCCAATGAAAACACATGCCTTTGCTCTAGGATGGAATTTTAAACGATGAGAGGTGACGGTAGATGCAAAGCATAGACATGAGGAAATTATAGTCAACTAATGATTGATATAATAGGGAAAATGGTGTTTTGTTCTGAAGAATTGATGAATGAGTTAGATTTATCAGGTAAGTAGCAGTTAACACACAATCTCCCCATAATTAAATAAGAACTTGTGATTGAAAAAATAAAGCTCTTGCTACATTAAGCAGATGTTGGTGCTTCCTCTCAACAATCGAGTTTTGCTCAGGGCATGAATATTGATGTAACACATCCTTTTTATTGAAAAATTCTGTAAATCGCAATTCAGGTGCATTATCAGACTTGAATGCTCTAATGGTTTTATGAAACTGAGTCTCAACAAGGCTGAAAAATCTGGGAATAATTTCGTGCACATCAGATTTCTGTTTCATCGGATAAACCCAAGTGAAACTTGTACAGTCATCAACAAGTGTAAGAAAATATTTATGACCTTCACGAGTTGGTGAACTATATGGACCCCCAAACATCACAATGGATGAGATCAAAATTGTGTTTAGATAGGTGATTATTCGAAGAAAATGTTAAACGCCTCTGTTTAGCAAGGGGACGATGTAACAAGGATTAACACCATTTCTCTCACTTTTGAAATGTAACTGATCTTTCAAAATCTCCAATCTTTTAAAAGATAAATGTCTCAATCTATGGTGCTAAACATGCGAGGTCATCTTATTTATTACAGAACATATATGATTGTCAACAAATTTAAAGGAATTACAATCATTCTTCATTACATTAGATCATGCATCAATGATGTAAAGGCCATCAATCCTATCAGCCCTGCCAATCATCTTCCAACTGCAAAGATCCTGAATTGCACAATAATCAGTGAAAAATCTGACACTTATATTAGAATCCTTGGTCAAGGAGCTAATCGATAGGAGATTAAAGTTGAACTGGGGAACAAATAATACATTTTGAAGAATTAGTTCAGGAGTGAGCTCAACATTTCCAATAAAATGTACTAGTATCCTGATATGATTAGGCAATGTGATGTAGGCATTTTGTACTCCCCTTAGTGTTTTGAAGGAGGTACGATTGAAACAAACATGACTGGTTGCCCCAGAATCCATAAGCCAATGTCCAGTAGAATTGAATATCCTATTATTCGAAATAGACAAGCATGTACCTGATACATGGTCTGAATTGGCATTCTCATCTCCTATCTTTGCAGCAGCTAGGTGTGTGCTTAGCATGTTCGTCAAATATTTGTACTGATCAGGGTTCAAAGTTTGTACAAAATTTCCAACATTGCCAGCAGGTTGGTCTGAAATGGAGTCAGAAATTTGGTTAGTTACAAAATTTTTCTTATACCCAGTTTGATTACTAGAACCAGTCCTTTGTTTTGCTTTGTAACCCGATGGATAGCTATGGAGTTTATAACATTTATCAACTCAATGACCTCCATAGCCATAGTAGGTGCAAATTGGCCTCTCTCTCCTTTGATTCTTGTTAAAAGACTACCCCATGGTTGGCTTTCTATCATCATTTTTGGTATAGAAGGCCAAGGAATCAGTGGTTCCAGTAGTTGAATTTATCCCCTTTTGATGTTCCTCTTGAGAGACAAGAGAAAAAACTTTGTTGATTGGGGGAATAAGGTCCATTAGTAATAATTGGCCCCTGACTTGAGAATATGATTCATTCGGCCCCATTAAGAAAGACATAACGTACTCCATGTGATAGTCAATTTTTTGTTCCTTTCATAGGTACATTGTCCACATGAACACGAAGGCCTATAATTGCTAAGCTCTTCCCAAATTGTTTTCAGCTTAGTGAAATAAACACTAATGATCCATTAATTCACGCCTTAGTTGAAAGATTCTAGGACCATTCCTTTGTTAAAATCGTTCCTTAAGATCAGTCCAAATTTCATGAGTAGATTCAGAGTAAATAATGCTGGTTGAAATCTCCTTTGAAATGGAATTGAGGATCCATGATACAACTATGTTGTTATTACGGTCCCGAAATTAAGAAGCTCAGCATTATCTTTAGGTCGAGTAATGGATCCATCTATGAAACCTACCTTATTCTTCACTGATAAATCTATGAACATAGCGCGACTCCACGATGTATAATTTTCATCAGTCAATTGCTATGAAACCAATATGAGACCAGGATTATCAGAATGATGAAGAAAATAAGGATTTGAGCCATCTTCAACGGCGGAATTACTCATCGAAGAAGCTGAGATTTGAATTGGATCACTTGCCATGATTGATCAATAAAAAAAATTAATTGCGAAGCTGAGAAGTAAATTTCTTTGATACCATATTACAGGGAAGAAAAATGTTAAGAGGAAGAATGTTTATTCAACTCAATCTTTGAATGTAAAATGTTCAGCCATATAAATACAATCCGAAGTAAGAAAATGGTGGGAAAAGAAATAGGCGGGAAAATTAGTTTACAACTGTATTAACAAACTAAACTATCTCCTTGGTGACTAATGTTGCAGACCGAATCTTGACAGCTAAGATGAATAAAAAACTAGCTAAGTAATTAACTGGTTTTGATATAGGCTCCAGTATTTAAATCATCACATTTACATCCTCAACCCCTATTAAACTTTTGTAGCAGATCTAGTTGACAGAATTTGTTCAAATTGCCATTAAAAATGGGAATAATATTGCTACTTGTATATAATGAAATTATATAATGGTTTACATGCAAATGAGGTGTTAAAAAAAGTGGATTTTTTTTTTTTGTTGTTGAAGAAATCCTAATCAAATAATATCTCATCATATCATGTGTATGTAAATCATTATCTATATGTAGCACAATTGCATTTAAAAATAGGGGAAAGAGAAGAGAGCAAAAAAGAAAAAATAAAAAAGAATTAGGCAATGCTTGAAGTACAGGAGCCTAGTTTATAGGCCCCTGTCAGGCCACACACATTGGGGGGCTTTTTTTTTTTTAAAAAAAAAAACATTAGTGGGGTTGGCTGCACAGTGAGGGGCCTTACTATGAAATGAGCCCCGGTACTTGGGGAATATCCCAAATTTTTTTTTGCTATTTGTACACTGTTTTTGTACAACATTGTTGACAATGTTGGTTGTGCCAAAAAAATATTGATTGAAATGATGAATTATTTTTTAAATTGTCAAATGACAACATGCCATGTGTCATCTTATCAACAATGATGTCAAAATCATTATACACCAAGCATTGTTCAAGAAAAAAAATCCTAGCCATCTAGAGTTGCCCCCGCCTCACCAAACCCGTGTATCAAAAATCCATGATATCCCTGGCAGCCTCCAGTCTCTTGATCTTTTGGAGCCATATAAGTTACATTCTTCATTCCGTGAATAATGATCTAAATTAATGTTAGCCAGGATAATACATGGAGCAAGAAGAGTATGAAACTTCTTGTATCTTTAGCAGGTGATATGTGGAATTAATCTACTACAAGAAGTGATAAGTTGACCATGTGATTCAGTGAATAGGGGTTAACATGATTCGATTTAGATCATTTTTAAATTATTTTCAAATCAAATTTTTAAATTGTTTGGAAAATTACAAACCAAATCAAGCCATTCAATTTTCCAAACCAAACCATTTTTGGTTGTTTGATTTGGTTTCAAATCACGATTTTTAGAGATATAAAAATAACATCTTACACACCAATGGCGAAGCCAAATATTTTTCATTAAGGGTCAAGAAGTAACTTGTAATTTTTATTGAAACAATGTAACACTAATAGTGAGTTGAGACTTGAGAGATGAGAAGAGGTGGTCAAGTTGTAAAATATTTGCATTCGATGCCGGCATCAATGAGTTGGGTAGTGATAGACGTTAGATTTTGATTGAATTGACAAACCCTAGATATTAGGTAGGAACAAAAAACTAATTAGTGATTTCAAAATTGGGCTTTAAGTAAAATGATGTGCACAATGCTTAAAACAATGGAGGAATAAAAATTAAGGATATGCTATCTTTACTATTTTCAAGCCGTTTTCTATTTTTGATTTTTCAAAACAGTGAAAACGCGTTCTATTTCTTATTTTCGAAAATGCGTAGTTGAAAACAAGTTAAAAATTTACAAAGAAAACCCAAAACGTGTTTTCAGTTATAATCAAGCCAAAATTTTCAAAACGCGTTTTTGGGTGTTTTCAAAACAATTTTTCAAAATGTCAAAAATAACACATTTTCAACAATCTCAAAATGGACACTCAAAACACAAAACTCAAAATGAATTTAAAACTCAAAACTGAAACACAAAGAGAACAGCTCCTAAAATTTTGGGAAAAAGTGTGAAAAAAAAATTCTATGACTAACACAAATCAGTATATATATAAAATGTAGGGCTTTTAAGGATTCTATCATATACATGTAATGCACAGAATACTCTTCCACACATATCTGCCAACTAGTTACTAACACCTACTCATTACTTTCATACACAAGACAAATCTGTACTATGAATTGTTTTAGAGCAAGATCTATTCTAGACATGGACTATTTTAAAATGTGGACTCTCAAGTGCTCAACAATAGGACATATAATATTACAAACATGCCCAAAATAAACACAAGTTCAATAATTTACTTAACCCAAGGAATTTGTCTCACAAACTCTCTTGAAACCTGATTTTGTCTCTCTAAGTGAATATGTTAGCTTGAAAACTACATCATGCTTCAATATTTCTTCACACGTTTCAGTTTCAGTTCCATTTCCTTTTTCATTGTGCTCTTGAGAACTGATATGTTGTGTCAATGTGTTTGCTTCTATCATGGAATATGATATTCTTTACTAATGTAACTTTTGATTTATTGTCAACATAAAACTTTGTGGGTTCCTTTTGTGTCACTTTGAGTTCCTTTATCAAATTTCGTAATTAAATAGCATTAAAAATGCGAGAATTAGAGGCTGCATATTCCGCTTCACATGAAGAAAGTGTTGCTTCTTTGAACTTCAAATGAAAGTGATCTCTCCCAAGATGAACACAATTCTTGTTCGTCTTTTTCTTTTATCCAAGTCATCTGCCTGATTTAGCGTATTGTAAGCTGATGAAAACAGGACAAACCGAGGAATTGTTTAATAGAATTTTCAGAACGAAACCAACAGGAGAAAAGCAATCAATTCTTTTTGGCTATTCAACAAGAATCTATCCTTCACAAAAACTTGTCATTATATTACAC
>CAIGRR010201316.1:0-10593 GCA_903798365.1 Fraxinus sp. 1973-6204 | reverse complement strand
TGCATGTGCAAATGTTGAAACTTGAAAGACAACTAATTGAAAGATAAAGATAATTAAATCAAAACAAACAAAAAGGATAAAAGATATAAATTAAATCAAAAGGAACAAAAAGGATAAAAGATAATGCTCCATTCCCAAATTATGCAGAATCAAGTAACTTTCTATGCTGAAAAGATCAATCTTTCTTTTTATTGATGCTATCACACCAATTTTGTGATTAGACAGAAAAGTTCATACTGTGAGGCCATCATTCTCNATAATGCTCCATTCCCAAATTATGCAGAATCAAGTAACTTTCTATGCTGAAAAGATCAATCTTTCTTTTTATTGATGCTATCACACCAATTTTGTGATTAGACAGAAAAGTTCATACTGTGAGGCCATCATTCTCGTCCTTGAGAAGCTCAAGGAAGAGAGAATCAGCAACAGCCATCGTACTGCTATCCTCAGATTCAGAGTCCGCACCTCCATCTCCTATAGTTGAACCGGTATATGCTTCATCCATGAGATCAAACAGCATCTGTGTCCAAAGAGTAGTGTTCATGATTTATCACTAGAGAAATTTTTTGTTGCATAGTTTACTGAAGACCGTAAAAACCTGAGGAGCTGCACTCTGCTGAATTGAAGCTATGCTGCCTCCAACCAGTGACCCTGCAGTTCTTTCCACCTTTTCCAATGCCACAACCAATACTAACCAAGGCACAAAAGAAGGTTGTCATAATAAAAAAGTACATGCAAGAAATTAATGAAAAGCTGGATTCAGCGTAATAACATTGATGATGGCTTCCTTCACGCTGCTGTTGTTAAACATTTGAATTCTTCTAGCAGGAAAGAAAAAGCTAAGATTTTACGTGTTTATAGTACAGTAGGAGGGGAGAATGAGGTAGGCCCACTTCTCAAAGCTTACCACAGAAATTGCTTATGTGACTTGTACAAGAAACTAGGAATGCCCTCCACCAACCAATGCCAAGCTCCTCTCCTCACTCCATCCATTTGCCACTCTCCCCAAATAAGCCAAAAAGTAGTCGATAGTTGTTACAAAGAAATATAAACAAACTTACTTGGTAAGTCAACGAGTGAAGGAAACGATGGAATGAAGGATCCAGGAGAAATCAATCCCGGGAACACTCTCAGAAACAATTTCTCAAACCTGCATGCAGAGCAAATGACTCAGAAAGTTGGCCACTTCGGTCATTGAATCATAGAGAGCCCAACAAATTAAACTCCTACATGGAGTTTTACCGGATATGGTTGTTTATACATCAGAAAAAGGATTCTAAAACTAACCGCATGCACCAAAATCAAAGTTTCCTTGCTATTCTTTTGATAGAAAAATATGATTCTCCCAATTGAGGGGAAAGGACGACACAACAGAAGAATTTTAAGGATATTGTTAATGAAGAAAACTAAGCACATGTACAATAGAAAGCGAAAAGATACAACCAGTTCATGAAGATTGGTTTACCATATAACCACTGCCCATAGAGGAATGCATGTTGGCACACTTAAAAGCTCCACATAAACATATATAGTTATCAAAATACGTGCATATATAGACATAGATAATCACAATTGTTCAGGAAAGTGTAAATGTGCTCAGGGGAAGAGTTTTTAGCATATATCAACAACCTATGCTTTCTATAAATAAATGTGCATGTTGGAGCGAGCAAATGTTGCCCTAGCTATATATCTGTTTGTGTGTTTTCCATTTATTAGGTCATGAAGAGGAGAAATTAGGTGATTACATTGTAAGAGCATATATGAAAAATTATATGCATCCAGGATGACAGCATTCATTTTTCGAAAGTGCATAACATGAATATGCTTGGAAATGAATCCTGAAAGTCTATTGGGACAACAACTGCAGAATAGAGAAAAAAGCAATCCGTATTTGAAGACGTGCCGAATTTTTCAACGATTCCAGAAAAGAACAAAATAATTAGGTATTATTCAATGGCCGTAAGCTGGTATGATATAACAGTGTATTGTTAGCACAAAGATTAAATACTAATGTGTGCGCTTGCTGTTGAGACCTTAGAATTTGATCTCTTCTGTTTTAGTTCTTTCCGTAACCACATTTCCACATTAAACACACATGTGCATGAATAAAATAATGCCAAAAAATTTTATCCAGCTCAAACAAGTTTTAATTTTAAACATAGAGCAGTTTGAACCAATTTATGAATTGCTTTATTTCAGTGAGAAGATGAATGGCCTTCTACGCGAGAAAAGAAAAAAGGCATGTATCTGTTTGACAGGTAATCTGCATGATATTACTTGTCCTGTTGAAATTTGACAAAACGAACAAAGAAGCTAGGAAGGAGAAAGACTTACTTCTCTCCATTCCATGCAATAAGCTTCAGCAATAATGGGAAAAACTGCACGTTAAGATAGAGATTAGAGGAATTACACTGAATAAATTTTACGGATTCTACGACTGCGCTTTTCAATGAAAAGACGATGAGAAATGCTTCAAAACAAATGAAAAGAAAGACATTAATCCTTTCTACAACTACACCCTTCAGTTATCTATTAGTTTATTAAAGATATAAATCTTGAGATAATCAAGGACTAAGACAATATTAACCATAATTGTGGGAAACATAGTATGCTAAACCTTTCGCTAATTTTACAGAAAAGTCGTAGCTTCAAAATTCTGAGTGGGCACATGAAAATCAACTTTGACCGTCCATAGAAAAAGCAAAAATGGCTACAGATGTCAGCTTCGGTAATCTAGCACCCAAACCTTTCATTAGGAGCGAACTAAGGCCACTTCAGAGTAGATTGGGGAAAATGCCATACTCAAAATAGCAGTTCAAGGCATTAGGCTAGAAAGGAATGTCGGAGTAAAAATAACCATCTAAAGTGGCTTCTAGAAGAGAACTTGAGATTAAATAAACTGTATAAAACAAGAGGAGATAATGGAATGAATGATGATAGTACAAGAGGTTTACATGAATTCATAGACAACAATTAGCAGACTGTTCGAGATATGTATATTGGAAACTAACTAAAGTATCACTGTATATTAGTATAAGATCATCTTATTACAATTGACATCGCCTATATTGTGTTATCCTACATAGAATTAGCTATAAGAATTTATCTCAACCTAAATACCTGAGGAAGTAATGTGGGGAAAGAACTCAGGAGCTTCCTTTTGTTAGCATTTAGAAATTCAAGAGTTGTCTCAGCAACAATAGGATCTGCAAACTCACTGCAATAACATTATGTATAGTGTATACCGACATATGGATGCATTTTACTGGGCATGACAAAACTACAGTATATAAATTATGCAACATGGCAAATGCGGCGAACGTTGAATTACATTATAATCAGTTACGAGGCAGCCAGAAAAGGAAAGAAACTCAATCAAACAGCACTTGGCAACACAGTTTAATTAAAAGATTACAAATAGACAGAAGCAGACAAGATGCCAACATTTGAAAACCGATAGCGCAAAAACTCTAATGAAATTCATTAAAATTCTATTATTGTTTCGACGCAAAACCAGCCAGAAAGCATATAACTCTCAGAACATAAGTATTCGCTTTTCAAAAGGTAATTGGTATCAATACAATTCGAAATCTATCATTAAGAAAGGAATATTATTATGTTCTTACCGGCTCAAACATGAACGGAAAAAAGTCTTCAAACTAGGGTCCGCATCATGTAGAATTGCATCCCCAAAATCAAGAAAAAATTGAAGAATAGCCTGAATAATAAAGAATAGTCCCTGTATAAGAATCTTTCTAACAAGGCACACATAATCACAAACTGGGGAGGCAAACATGAAAGTCTTAGAATCCCTTCAACATCTCGAATTGTTTGTAACATTCAGATTACAAATGAAGATAACGTTCAGATAATAAAGATCAGAGAAACTTCAGGACAAACACAGAAAATTAGACCAATTTTTTCAGCCGCCACAACACTGAAATAATGCTCTTTTGTGAAACATAAACACCTCTTTGTGCAACAAAACTTTAAATGTTATATACATGTACTGATGTACATACATCATCTGAACTTACATAGATGCATAAATTACCAGGGGTCAGTCTAGATACCAATGTTAACTTTGATTGTCAACTAGTTTGGAATTCCCGAGCAGACCTTGACAAGGCCATAAAATAGTATCACCACATCATGTCACTTGCACAGGCATTTTCATCATATAATTTCATGCAAAAGTATACTAGTGATACTTTAACAGTTTGATAAGATATTTAGTAACAGGAGGCAAAAAATCATATTCATATGAAACAAAATTAAAAATATGTAAACAGAAACGATAAAATAAGAGGGAAACTACCAATAAAAGAAGGCCGTTGGAGGTCTGAGGCTGAGACTGCGAAATCGATGCAACTGAACGTTGAAAAATCTTGTTAAGGTGAGGATAAACCCTAGCTACTAAATCTTCCGAATTTTCACTTTTACACAGTTGATACAGCCTTTTCACCTAAATAAATCAACGAAACCTCAAATCATTTAGACCTCAATAAAAAGAATTAAAAAAATAATAAGAATATAAATGGGGAGATAAATTAACTGAATTGAGGAGAGAGGGATCGGAAGCAGCGTCTGTGGCATAATTGGAATCTCTGGCACTCGACGATAACGATCGGAGATGGAATTCCCATTCTTTATCTCTTTCGCCCATTTTTTAGGTTTTGTAATCGAATCGTTTCCGATTAATCCCTTTGAATATTTGCAACTGCTTTCGCTTGAAAAGAGTTAATTTTTCTACTTCTGTATCTTCTTCTTCGTTTTTTAGCTCGTGTGTGTGTTTTTGCAGTATCCTTTTGTAAATTGCAGTTGCTCTAATTAGTTAGGACATTTCGAGCATGTTCGACTAACCATGAAATATAAAAGTTACTTTTGAGTAATATTGTAACGACTTTTTTTCTTCCTTTCCATGTACTGCACGAGCTGACGACAGTCTTGCAACATTGAGAGTTTTAGGTCCTGTTTGAATCAGATTAAAATCTTATTTTCATCTAAATTAAAGTCAAATAATCAATATCAATCACATCTTTCATGGGTACCACATCTTTTCAACAACGCATTTCAAAAATTTCTATTACAATTCACTTAAAATCTGATTTTAATCTACACCAAACACCCTCTTAGAGAAATACAAATAACATCTGAATTTTTTTTTTTAAAAAGATTTAACGAGCATCTTAAGGCTTGTCTGGCACCAATTTGTTCAAGATTTTCATTAGACTTTTTACTGTTGTGAAAATGCAAATGGAACCAGTGTGAGAAAGGAATTCAAAAAAACGGCTAGGTGCAAGCGCAACGTTTACAAAAATAATTAAAATCTAGTATAAAATTCCTCTCATACACACCCTAAGTATTTTTAATTTACAATCAAGCAAGTTATCGCGAATGGTGTATTGTGACTCAAAATGATCATACTTTGATTTGAGTCGCTTGAGTCATTATCTTTTAATTTCAGGTCACTCGAGACATTACAATTCATTTTGTCTCAACTTAGTTCACTCGGTTAAATTTTGTCTAACATTGGATAATAACGTAGCCATTAAAAAAACTCGGAAGAAGTAATACTAACGAAAAATCCATTGTTTGATTTATTTTAAAGTCCACAAATCTAATGTGGCAAGTAACTTTTTAAATTGTATTCTTTCGGGTCGTTGTACAGTCACAACCACGTCCATATTTGGCGTTAAACGATGTCATGATTAAACGAAGTAACCTAAATTGAGACAAACTTAAGTAGAGTGACAAGATACAAAATTAAAGTATAATGACCCAATTGACACAATTGAAGTATAGTGGCCTAATTGAAAATTGGGACGAAGCACGATCATCGGGAATGAAATTAACCTGAATATTAGTGTTTTCAAAGTTAAATATTTTTATATTCTTCCTTAGACTTGAACTCTCATAAACTAATTACCATTAATAAAGAGAAAAATCGAATAAATTGTCCATTTTCACATTCCTTTTTTGAAAAATGTCCCAACTTTTGTTAGTTTTTCATTCATGGCCGATTTTATGAAAAATCTACTTATTTGCCCCCTCTAAGTTAAATGAAATTATAGAACCTAATTAGGGTGATTATATTATCATAATGAAAATCATTTGGAGCCGTGTGAGATAAAAGTCTCATGCATGGTTTTGAATAAGAGAAAGAAGTGATGATTCATCTTTTCAACTCCGACTCTTTCACTCTCGTTTGTTAATTTTCTTTTTGTTATTTCGAAAGTAGTTGCTTCAGCTTTAAACACTCAAATTTTCGATATTCCCTTTTTATTTCTCATCAAACGAATGACATATTCTTCTGAAAATTCTAGTTATTCTTAGCATGATATTGAGAAATATCATTTATATTACTCAAACAAGCATGAAATGTATGCTTGCATCATATTTTTAAATATTTTTCTTATTTACTAAATTGGATATAAATAGAATGACATAAATAACCACTTAATTATCTCTTTAATTCGTATGTACACAACAAGCCTCTTAACACCATTAAGAGGTTGTTTGGTACATCTCAAAATTTAATTTTAATTGAAAATATAGTTGTTATTAGGTCTCACTCGTCTAATAAAAGTCAACAATAACGACTAGTTTTTCAATTTTAATCTCTACCGAACACGTCCTAATCTTCACTTTCCTCTATTTTTTCTTTCTTTGTTTTTACTTATTTTTTTAATATGATATGGGTTTCTCGTGTTTATAATCATATTTTTATTTTATTTTATTTCATTTCAATATTTTAAAGTTGATTAACGATAACGAGTTCTTAAATTTGATGACAATTCCATTTAGGCTTTTACATATATGTAAATTAAGCATTCTTAGTCGACCATGTACGGCAATCGAATCTATACTCAACTTTAAAGGATACGACCATTGACACCTTGTTTGATAACATGGTAAAATAACTATAACCAGCTTTATTACGCTCCTATTTGGTTTGGATAAATATCAAATTTTTAATAAATTTTGATAAAAGTTGATAAAATGTGGTGAAAAATTGATTAAAATTGTGAATTTCATGAAATGAGTGATTAAAGATGAGTTTAAAGAAATGAGTGTCAAACAAGTGATGTCGATCACGATTGCGAAACCGTGCTGACCACCCTAGCCCGAGTCAATTCCAAGTCCTGCTCGAGTACAACCCACTAAGAGTAGAGCCTTTTACCCAAGGCGTTAGCGACACCTCAATTTATCTATCGGACGCTATCACCTAAATCACCAATGAGTTCGATAGTAATAAATAGTATTAATCTTTAGCTAATTATAAAATTCGAAACCTTCATTGACCAATCCAGCTGATCAAGCTCATTTCTTTCCCTCAAGATCACAATACATTGAGAAGTTACGAGGCAACAAAGAAAATGCTACAGTTTCATCGTTTTTCTATTGAAATCCGAGCCTCGTTTACTAAATATATAAATGATCAATATTCATTTTTAATCACACATTTTAATGGATCCACAAATACTAATTATTTATAAGTTTATCATTTTAAAATTCTTTCCAACGGATGCTTGATTTTTTATAATTTGGAGTAGGTGGAACAATGTCAAAGTGGCATCTCATGATAGTACTTGGAATATGCCACTCCGAAAACCAAACTACTTTTGAATTTGATTAATTAACATACAGATATGGTTAAATAATTAATTAATTAATTAATCAAACATGGTCAATATAGCCATCAAATATTCTAATATGCTATTTTAGATTTTCTTAAAATATTCTTACATTTATTAATTTAGTATTAGGAAGGTCCCGCGACTAAGTTCCACCGTTTATCATCGAAATCAAATAGCTTGTTTGGCAGAACTTTTGCTATTACTTTTCTTGTATAAGAGCCTTTTAAAAAAAGTACATTAGCTCAGTTTCATCCGAAAACTCTTCCAGTCAAATAACATTCAAAAATTTATCTGAATGTTAAAAATTAATTTTCTTAATTTTAAGAGCAACTTTTAACTTTTAAAAAATCGTGTCATATAGGCTCTAAAGAAACACCATTTGTACAACCGAGATTGACAATCGAGGTTGACAACACACTCGCAATGGCGGGTCTCATTGTGTTTAAAAAAAATTAAAATTACCCGCCTACCCATCTCATGTGTAAGAGGTTGTCAACCGAGGTTGTACAACTAGCATGGTCGTGGGCCCTAACTAAAGTCGGTAAAATAGTAGTTAATTGGCTTAAACCAAACACGTGATAGAGCCCAGTGGCAGCTTTGAAGTGGGCAAATTGAATGCAACGATTACTTCTTGTCGTGGTAGGTGGTAGGTGGTAGGGTTGTATTTCTTGTGGAAATCCAACAACTTTCAAGTCTTGAAGCCACGTTTGTTTTGGATAAAAACTAATTTTTTAGTAGATTTGAATAAAAAAAATGATGAAATGCATGGATCAAAATGAATTTTAATAAATAATAAATGAGGGCCAAAAGGGGACTAAATCTAGATCGAGTTTTAGATATTCTCCTACTATTTAACTAAAATAAATAAATAAATAGAAGACCATGTTTAAAATAAAAGACCTATTGACGTCACTCTAAGAAGAATCATGCGGTTCTAGGACCGTATTTCAAGAAAGATTATCAAAGTCAAACCATTTAAATATTGTGTTCCGTGGTTGAAATTCATTGAAGAGAGTCGAGCAAAAATAGAAACGTAAGTTCTAAACTGAGAAACCTGATAAATAATTATTTGAAGCCTGATAAAAAAAGGTTGAGGATCCATCTTCACAACCTTCAAAAGATTGGGACCATAGGTGTCATTTAAACCTTTTTTTTCTTTTTAATTTATTTGTTCTAAATCGAAGTAAGTGTAAAATGGTCATTTTATTCAAAATTGACCTTTTAACGGTCAAACCAACAGTTTCCATCACAAAATGATCTGGAATGCAGACGTTTGTAACACTTGAAACCCTTGGTGCTAGAAATCAAAAGTACGAGATTCAATCGTCACAACCTTCTAAGGTTCAGGATTCCAAGTACAATTTTTCCTTAAAAGATTCATCTATGCAATCCAATCTAATAAGAAAAAAGATGGTGTGACAGTCACAGTAGCATCTCTCATCTAATAATCACTTTTTATACTTTTTAGTATTGATGGTGTCTGTGACAACACTCGTGATCTTAATTTATAAGTTCAATTAAATAAAAAATTATAACTCATTAGTATTTGTTTGACACATATTATTTATAAAGAATGCATTCTAAAATAATAAATTAATAGAGAATGTCTGGTTAAATAATAAGAAATTTTTTTGAATTTACAATTAATATTATTTTATCTAAAAATGTGTAATTGAAACAAAAAAAAAAAAGACCAATGAATTTTGAAAATAATGTGTATTAAACAAGGGCTTAATAGAGTACGATGTGATGACAATGGTGTTCAACACCAACAAGAAGGATGTCACAAAATTCAGTTTTGTTACGTTTACATTAAATTTGACATCAAGTTTAAAATTGTTATTTAGGGTGTGTTCGATACAGATTAAAATCGGACTAAAATTAAAAAATTAATCGTTAATGTTGACTTTTATTAGACGAGTGAGATCCAATAACGACCATATTTTCAATTTTAATTGGATTTTAAGTTGGACCAAACAAGCTCTTAGTAATAACTTTTTATATATTAATTTTAACAACAATTTAAACAGTTAATGGGACATATTTTAACGCATTTTGAAATGTCAAACATGATGCATACAATTACAAAGAGTATGCAAGTAGTTTAATTCCACAAAATTACATTTGGAAACTTGAAAATTTGCAGTGAAGGCGGCAACTATTTAGCCTTGATTTGGTGCTCATTGTTTTAAAATTATTTTTGATACACGATCATTTTCAATTATATTTATAAAATAGAATATTCTGAACGTAATTTTTTTTAAAAAAATTATTTTTTAATCACACATTTTTTCTAAAAATACTATTCAAAACATTTTTTTTTTATTTTAAAAATATTGGGCACGAAGCAGTGTTTAGAAACCAAATCAAACAAAACTGAACCTCACTTGGTGAACAATTTTTTTTTTTTACATATATTATACGACAACACGCATGATATAATCTGCACAATATATATATTTTTTAATATATGTGAGGCCCGACCCTTTGTGAGGGGTCTGTAACACCCCTGTGAACAAATCGTCTGTACATGACGATTTACCCAACAAAACAAAACTTCCGTGATTTCGGTTCTGCCACCCTCCGGCTTCCTACTCCAATACTATGAACTAACCTCGTCTCTTTTTCTCTCTCTTCTTATTCAAAATTATCACAATTATAACTTTTTCCAACAAACCACATTACTGCATCTGGATTTCCCCACTCGAGTTCTGAAGGAGAAACAAATCTCTCTCCGTGTAATATAATCTTGAATAGAAGTAAATCTCTCACCAACAACCTTCTCTCTCCATATAATATTATTCCATAAACGAAGTTGCAGATTCGATATATATACACGGCCGATCGGCTCTTTTAAAAGTTGTCAACAACTGGTTTTATCTGTCCTTTTGGCGTAACCAAGGCTTCTCAATTTCCCCGTCTATCTAGTTAGAACATATACATACAATAATAT
>CAIGRR010201282.1:0-12452 GCA_903798365.1 Fraxinus sp. 1973-6204 | reverse complement strand
GAATCACTTTCCAACAATTTGATATCTGAATTTATAAATTAAAAATGACACGTGATATGTTATGATTTAATGGGTTTGGGCTGGTTGTATAGAGTGATAGCAATTTGGGTCAAATGTTGGGCTTTAGCTTTGGGTCTTTCAACAGCCCAATCGTTTGATGTCTTCAGGATTCAAGCCTTGGCCCGTTCTAGTTATGACAATTTATGTTTTGTTGGGCCTCCCAACTGGTCTTAGTCTTCTCCTTTTTTTCTTAATCTTTGGGCTGTTGAGCCTGTGTCCATTCATCCTCTTTAACTAGACTTTTTGGGTTGTGATAATTAGGCTATGTACCAAATTTTTGAAAGGAAAATGAATTATTGGTCTGTGTCACTTATTTGACAATATTGGGTTCCAAATATATTTAACTGTACAATAACGTTTGGAAATATTTAGTTTGTTCATATTGCGAAAGAAGGATGTCATCTCAACTCCTTCGCGTTTGGATTCTATCGTTACTCATGTTTACTCTAGTAATGCTATTCCTATTCATCCCAACTGGGGTTACAAACACAGTCTAGATGACATTAATGTGACATTAAATGATTTCACATTTCATTTAACTTATCATTTAGAGCCACTTAAATTGTGTTTGTAACCCCACTGAGGATGAATAACATTACTCTATTTACTCGGATTTGAGTAATTATGATAAATTGTTTCAATTATTAGAAAATTTAATTCCATCCGTTCAAATGTTTATTCACGTTGCGTTGAATAATGTGATTATTAATAATGTGAGAGAAGACAATGTTGTCTTCCTAATCAACTTTTCATATTGGAGCATGCTACCCACCCACCTAGCATACGCGATGTGATTGGTTACTTCACAATATAATCAATACGTTTACCTAAAAAATCATGACATTATTGTTAAAATATCAATTGCCACATCTCTGTCTAATCGCATATTATCTGCACACTCAGATACATAACTATTGAGTATCAAGATCATTGTTCCACGAAAAAGGTTGAAGATCGTTGGTACTCTAACGGTCAAGTAACTATCCGAACAAAAATAATAGCAATTCCCGAAGAAAGGGTGTGGTAACGATAGGCATACACATAATTTGCTAGAGTTTAGAAAATTGTGTTCGTAAGCAAGTATTTTATAATCAGTTTTGCTGTGTGTACTGTACACACAGGAAATCAACAGATAAGAAACCATACAGATGGATCCGCATTTTTTGCAATATTTTATTCACGGTGGGACTCACCTCCATGTGAGATTTCTGGTGAAATTATGGTGAAATGGAATTATTCTTTTATAATTGAGAATTCACGTTGAATTAGGTTAAAATGTTGCAATCCTAATTCACACTTGTCACTTCGCTAGTGATTGGAGAATGTTTCCTTTCACCAAGTTGTTTTCCTTTATAAAAAAAATTATTAATTTGGTGTCTACTAAAAACTGGAGGGATGCAAATTAAAATAAATAAATAAAATGAGATGTTTAGTGACTGCTACTAACAAGTCATTAGTAAACATTAACATTCTATGAATAAACATAAACATTGTAGAAGTAATTCAAATGTTGCTAAATTAAAGTATCAGAAGCGCGTATGGTGGTAATTAATTGGATCTACGAATTTCTGTTCAACATTGTGATAGCACCACGATATTCACAACGTATTCACATTCTAATACTCAAGATATGTGGGGTGACTCGAAGAACCACAAACACAGTTCAAGAACCACAATCTAATTTGTCGTCCTACTATGGATGCACTAATTTGATCTCATGGGATTCGAAGTTTAAAAATAAGTTCAATGGTATGTACCATATTATATACGAGTCAGCCTTCACAAATGATTTGCAATTTGTTTGATGGAAATCGTCAACCAGCTATGTAGGCCAATGTATTTGCTGTTTCAAGACCCTTTTTTTGGATTGTACTCCATCTCAATATCATTGAAAAGTCACAATATGGGATCAATGCGTTGTCGTCTTCAATGTGGAAATATTTTTTTAGGACCACCTCCTAAGCACGTGTAGCTCGTGTAAAGAGGAATACCCAAGTATAGAGGGCTTTGGGACCCATCGAATCAATAGGACAAGGTAGACGAATCACAATGTGTCAGTTATTTATAATCAGAACGGTTTGATATATCATGAAACATGTGATTAAAATTAATTGTTGACTTTAACTTGAGATTTTAATTTGATTTTAATCTACTTAGATCATCTCCAATCGTAGTGTAAAATTGTGTGTAAATTGGTATCTTTAAAATCATTTTTTCATCTTCATTTACACCCCGTGAATTCGAATTCAAATTCAAATTTTACTCCAATAAAAATATCTAAATCCACTTTTTTGTCTCTTGTTAATGTAAAAAAAACGTAAATTTATATTTTTGTATTTTTACATTTTCTACCGAAAAATGCAATTTGCATTGTCATTGAAAATGTTTTTAATCACTTTGAAAATCTAAATTACAATTTAAATATATCTTATATCACGATTCGAGATGCTTCTAAAACTTGGGGGTTTAAAGTTTCCGTAAAGTGTAGGTATGGTATTTGATAAGTGTATCTTATACACTTATTTGGGATCCTAAAATATTGACATTTTGTAGTTCTTTTGATAAAATATATCCTAAAAAATAAAGATAGATGTACATTAGGGGGTACATCAAGGTGTCCATAATGGACACATTGCACCCCCTATTGGAGGGAGTGGGGTACATCAAGGTGTCCATAATGGACATTTAATGGACACATTGCACCCCTCAAAGTGTCCATTATGGACACCTTGATGTACCCCATAATGTACAAGAAGAATGGTCATATCCTAAATTGTTATATTTTATGTTATATAAGTAAAACTCAGTGGTTGAACAAAGAAGCGAAAGAAAGAAACAAAAAATGGTGGAAAATGGTAAAATCCAAAATTTGAGAACCAAATTGTAAAGATTCAATTGTTGATTCGGACCAAAAGAGGATACTTGAAATATTTTTAGGAGACAACTGGATGGAATTAGAACTCAAAAAAGAATGGAATATGATCAAAATCAATTTTCAATCGCACAAGTTATATTCCAGATTTCTAATTGAATATTAAAATCGATGTTTGGAATAGTAAACATCATAATTGGAAAAATTCTATTTATCAAAATTGTAGCCCTTTGAGTTAGATTTCTAACACACTTTGAATCTCATCAATCGGATATCGGAAAAGAAAGTTATGGAGAAAATACTGACTGCTATGCAGAGACAAAAAAAATCCGTGCGCGAATACAACTTTTGAAAGTCAGTTTGGACGTGATTATTTTCAACCAATTTTCGACTCCTACAAATACATAACAGCAAAATACTTATTGAAGACATCTTATGTACATATTACTTATTAGACTCCAATATTCATTAATTATTATCATCAAAGTAGGAAAATTCATAATTTTTGTGAGAAAATTGAAGGGGATTTACAAGAATTCAATCAAGTGAATATTCAAACATGATTTTTGGGTAAAGAAGAGAAGGTGCAAGTGGAGATTCCTCAAGAAACCATTAAAAAGATTCAAGATTCATCTTCATTTTTTCAGTTTATCAAAAATCCTGGTTATATCTTTCACTTAAATACGATTTCTTGTAATTTCAATATGTTATGCTAGTTTTATTCATTGCTAGGATGAGATCAACCCTTGTTATGATATTTTTATTTCCTAATTAATTATCTTAACTTTAATTTGATTTGATTTGTGGATATTTATTATCGTTTTTATCATTTTTTTCAATTGCTTGATCTCTAATTAAATTGTTAGTGAATTTTATTGTTATCGAGAGAGGTAATATGATTTAAACACAATATACTAAACATTGTAAGATTCGATAGAAGATATAGATATAGCTCTATGATTTATATGATTTCAATAGGTATTCTAGTACTTGTTNGATTTGATTTGTGGATATTTATTATCGTTTTTATCATTTTTTTCAATTGCTTGATCTCTAATTAAATTGTTAGTGAATTTTATTGTTATCGAGAGAGGTAATATGATTTAAACACAATATACTAAACATTGTAAGATTCGATAGAAGATATAGATATAGCTCTATGATTTATATGATTTCAATAGGTATTCTAGTACTTGTTAATGCATTTATCATATTTGCATCTTTTATCGAGAGATAGAAATGTCACATGAGAGGAATAAATTTGATCTCTATCGAGAGAGGCTTTCAATTAAATTAGGAATATTGACCAACATAAGTGATTTCAAATTGTAAATTTAGTTGTTACACTAAAAATGGAGTAATAAGGTGGATTCGACATCTTAGCAATGCATCTCACATATTTAAAAAATATATTTACTTGCTTCGTTAATTTAATAGATAATTTAGAAATTAGTATAAAATTATCACAAAAGTTGTTTGCCATTCAATTAAAGTTGTAATTAATTTTAACTCAATCAAATACATAGTTCTCGTGAATTCGACACTTTACTCATCATTATATTACTTGTTTACGATCCCGTTCACTTTTGGAAAATCAAATGATCAGTATTCGATTTGTGTCAATTACCTTGGAAGTTTTAACAGCAATCGAGATTTGAGAGTACTGTTCCAGTACAATCCTTCACTCATTGCGAGGGCACACATTTCGAAAATGGTGAATGATGCTACTTGGGAAATCCAGATTAAAATCCCATGTGATCATTACTGTAGAGTAAGCATTTGTGCATAATTCTTAGGGATATACACAGCATATCCCTTTTTGTTGCAATAATACTCCATTGTGTAGAAAACAATGGCCTTCAATACTTGAAAGCGACCTTTTAAGTATTTTATGGAAGAACAATGCTCCATGTATAGAAAAATTCGGGATTTTTTAAAGAATGTCATATGGTAATATTTCGTTGGATTTTGAATAAAAAAAAAAAATTAAAACAATCAATCAAGTGCCGTCATCTCAATAACTATAAAATCTCAGTACATTCTCCCTGTAGAAATGGTAAAATCTTTGATAGAATGCTCCAAAGAACACCTTCTGAGATAGTGTTTACAGTTTATCCATTATGCTCAAAATGCTCCAAAGAACACCTTATTACCTCAGCAACAGTAAAGATTCCAAAAACCCATGTTCAAATGGCCCTACATGTCTTCCATCTCCATCAAGACCCACCCTTTATGATGAAAATAATTGATGGGGTTTCCAATTATTCTTGGGAAAATTGCGATCACGACATTAAACATTTCACTTATATCCAGACTTAATCCAAACATTTACTTTGTTGCATTCATGATATCAAACCTTGTAAAAACTCGCATTTGAAGTCCAAATGAATGAAAACTGTCAATTTGACTGTTAGTTGATCAAATAATTGAGATTAATAATAATTTTGACTAATTTTAAATGATTAGAATGAAATTTTAAATTTTTTCATAATAAAATAACTAAAATCAAATAATTAAAATAAAAAATCAAATAATTTCTTGTTCCCCACCCCACCCCAAAACCACCACCAGATGGCTCCAGGTCACCCACCCAACATCAGCGTCACAACCATCTCCTCCACCTCCATCACACCACAACATCTCCACCTCAAATCCACAACCACCACAACCCACACCCTTCCGTCCACAACCTCCTCTTCATCTTTTTCACAAAGTTTTAATTCCAGATTTCTAATAGAGGATAGGGCAACGAATTTCACTTCAAAATTTCAATATATATATATATATATATATATATATATATATATATATATTGGAAAGTATAATTCAAATCAATAAAGATGGAGAACTCGTCGATCTGGGCAAGGGGTGGTTCATATTGGAAAAAGAAAACCATTAACACTATACTAGCTCAAGAGATCAAGAATATAACAAAGTGACTAGGAAAACTCGAGATTCTATGAGAAATTGTACGCTTAGAACTGGGTTGTGTAGGGATGAAATCAGAAATTTGTGAAAAAGATAAAGAGGAGGTTGTGAACGGAAGGATGTGGGTTGTTGTGGCTGTGGTCTGTGGAATTGAGGTGGAGATGTTGTGGTGTGATGGACGCAGAGGAGGTGACACTGGTGTTGGGTGGATGTGGTGGAACCGTCTGGTAGTGGTGGTGGTGGTTTTGGAATGAGGGTGGGTATGTGTAGGAGTGGATGGAAAACAGGAAAAGAAGTTATTTGGTTTTTGGTTTTTTATTTTAATTATTTGATTTTAGTTATTTTTTTATAAAAAAATGTAAAGTTATCATTTTAATTTTTTTAAATTAATCAAAATTATTGTAAATGTCAATTAAAAAAATGTAAAATTATCATTTTAATTTTTTTAAATTAATCAAAATTATTGTAAATGTCAATTATCTGATCAACTAATGGTCAAACTAATCATTTTCATCCATTTGGACTTCGGATGCAAGTTTTTACAAAGTTTGGTATTGTGGATACAACAAAGTAAATTTTTGGATCATGTTTGCATAAAAATGAAAAGTTTGATACCGTGAATGTAATTTTCCCATTGTTCTTTGTGATTTTCAAGAAACCAATGCAGTTTTGAACAGTAAAAACTTGCACCCTGGTTTTAGGAGTGGGCGTGACACTGTTATATCCAAGTTTGCAGCTGAAGTTAAAAGTAAATTACTTGATAAAAATATATGAAAAAATAAGTAGTTTAAACCTAACCAAACATGTCAAGAACATGTATCGTCATTTTAGTTGATAATCTGGTGTCATTCGAACCAAAATTCTTTATTTTAAACAAGAAATGGGAAAAATGTTCAAAGCCAAATCCTTTTTGGCACATGGGGATCATTCACTGTCAAAGCATTAAAAACTTGGAAGATTCGACTAATTCATCCAGTGTCAGGTGATGAGCAACAATCACATTTAAGTATATATTTTAGAGCAATGCTGGGGTGTCGGCCCAGCATTGCCAGACCTTTTACAGGTCCTTAGACAAAGGAGGGTGGGCTGAGTTTTTTGGAACATTTTTTCAATGAGACGGGTCCCATGCGGGATCCCGTCTCATGTGAGAGGCCGGCTTTGCCTGTAGGAGCTTTTTTGTATATTTTTTATCAGCCAAAGCAGGTTTAACAGATTAAGCTCCTATTTGGTCCGAATTAAAATCTGATTTTAATTCAAGTCAAAGTCAAACAATCAATATTAACAACATTTTTTATAAATCCACAACTTTTCAACCACACATTTCAAAAACTTTTATCACAATCTACTAAAAATCCAATTTTAATCCCCACCAAACACTTTCCAAGATTAACAAAGCACTTGTGGAACACAGCAAGTATTCAATACAACAATGAAAATCAAAATACTAGTTCACCCAGCTCAAATTCAATCACGGTTTCAAATCCTTTTTCTATCGAAACCCTTTTCTCGATATCTCACGAAAAAACTTGAAATGCAGCCAAAAAAGGTCCACAAAGGAGACATGTAATGTAAAGAAGACAAGATTCTCCCACTCAAATCCACCAAGGAAGCAACCCCACAACCAACAGTAATAGCACCAACCATTTTCACAAGAGGCCAGAATATGGTAGGTCAATCAACAAAAATGTGGCCTCAGTCTCATGGAAGGACAGCAAACAAGTAGAGTTATGAAAGGTGCATTGTCTCACATCATCAAGATAAACAAGCCAAAACATAACCATGCGCGAGAGAAAAATGAAAGGGAAAACGCAATCAATTTATTTGGAGTTTAGTCAGAAAGGTTCCATCAGTACAAACATAGACAATAAATCAGTACACTGGAGGACCATTACAACACATTCAAACTAACTTCTATACGGCTAGGATGAAAATCTAATTCATTGAACATGAAAACTACAACCTTCTTTCCCTTTCCTTCTGTTTCTGATGATCTGTTAGTATATGGGTAAGTTGAAGGCTCATTTATGATACAGATCATTAGTCTACAGTCTAATCTGGCTACCCCGCTGTTTTTACAAGTAACCATTTAATTTAAACCTGCAAGTTTCCTATGATTTTTCATCATCTTTCCTAGTATTAAACAAGAAACTGCAGAAGTCTGGCAAAAGCAAATCTAAGGTTTGAGTTTCACCCATTCATAACGTCCCGGGAGGGGCATGCCAGTCAAAGGATCAAAGTTGTACCTGAAGAACAAACAGTGTTACACATTAGAAAAAAAGAACATTTTTGACTGATTCAGCCACATCACTAAGTATTACACAAGAAATTTTGCAGAGAGATGGCTATACGTACTTCTCAACAAATTGCTTATGCTGTTGATTTTCTGCACAGGAGAAAAACTCGTTTATTTCATTTGCAGTTGGGATGTCTCTTAATATCGGGTTTTGCATTCTGCTATTGGCATAATTTCCAGCGGTAGGCCTGCTACTAGAACCAGGAGTTCTGATGGTGTCTGAGTCCTTGATCAAGCTGCAAGGCGTGCTTTCTCTAGTGGTCCTGCACAATAAGAATGTCAACCCCATTACGATTATTTACGAGGGGTGAGGAACTATCAATTTCATTTTATTTCTCACGACTCATCTCAGTCCAATCATGTGGCATGTGCCCACATTCATTTTCAATTGTAACATGTACCAGACTTCACAATTAAGACTAAGATACCATACAACGTGCTACAACAAATACAAAGCTTTTAATGACCACGTCATTTTACTTGACCAAGCATTTACAGTAACTGCAGACTTGCTAATTCTATTTCTTACATGTCTATGACATAAACAACAGGCATTTGAGTGTGTGCCCCTATCCTATGGGCAAGTTACATGGATACAGGGGAATACCAATTATGATACAGAAAGACAGCATATCAAGCAAGCCACTGAAAACTTTATTTTCCTGTTGGCTTCCTTCACATTACAACATGGGGTGGTGGCAGCCAAAAATTATATAGCTACTTGATTTCTTTACCAGATTGTTTAAGATCAGGCTTCCTGGTAGAATATGAGCTTAGGGAGGTGCGTTGGTCCAAATCAGATGTGAACAATACTAAAGCAACAGGAAGAAGTCAAAGAAATATTACAAGGACGGAAGCAAAGAAGGGATATAATGCATTCAATAACCGCAGTCGACCAGAAATTGTAACTGAAAAGAGGAAATAGAAAAAGCGGAAACACTTTACTTGAGGTAGTGTAGCATAAATGACGGAAGTTTTTCTGTAATTGCATCAACGAGTAATGATTGGAATAAAAACAGTTGTGCAACTGGAAAAAGTTTTTGGATCACAAAAGGTGTTATGTTATTAGATTCCCGAAAATCTCAAAACCTGATAAAAAAGCGAACAGTTTCAAAACCGAACAAAAATGAAGTCAAACTCGAATATGATGAACAGAAGATACTAAAATTCATTTCTCTTTTGTCACCTAGCATTTTCTTGGCGGCAGCAGAAATCAAGGAAATCTCGACAGCACTTTTTGTCCAAGTTTGAAAAAATAATGAAATCACGATAAGGGAAATGCACGAACAAAACTCAAAAGCAAAGTATCCATAAATAGAAAAAACTAAGTCCTACTGAAAATGGAAGCAGCTTGAGCTGAAATCAAATCTATAACAGGAACTAGAAAAAAATTATTTCAATCTTTTCAAATTCCAAGTATCACCAGCTAAAATTTCAATATATAGATATGGACTTTTGCATAAATTAATTTAATCCATACATTCATTCAAATGAAGAGAAAAATGATCCAATTCACATTCCACAGTTTCTCACTAGTCACTTCTCTTATCAAATTCGCAAGAACCAAAATAGAAATTCGTTTAGCTTTCACTCTGTTTTCATCAGTTAGAATTTTTATTTGATTTTACAATTGTATATGAAATTGATTAATGTATTTTGAATGTATAACAGAGCAAACCCTAAGCTTAAAAGCTGATACATATAATATGTATTTGAAACCACAACTAAAACACAACAGATTGAAGATCCAAATGTAATTTCCAGAATTTCTCATCTTCCATACAGATTACACGATTTACCAGAAGCTTTGCATAAAAATGATCCAAACCATTTAAACTTGGCACATCCAAACAAAAAGTACATTTCAAATAACTCAAATTTTCCAAAAGTTTTCTTGGCCCCATATAGGGAGAAAACCCGAAATTAACTTAAAGTAATTTATTATTCAAACATACTGAAATAACAGGAGCCCCAAATATTAGTTTTCTATAAATTTCTCACATTTTCATCATACAAAAAGAACACAAAGAAAACCCCCCATCCAAATGAATATCAAATTCACAAAGAAAATTAGTATAAACCAACATGCATAACTTTATTGGGAAAAAAATAGAAACCCAAATCTTTATTTCCCCAAATCTAGAACACTTTTTAGCAACCATTAAGAGCATAGATTAAATTTAGCCCTCGTGTGAGTTCCATTTTTTTCCATCGAAATGTATTTTTGAATAGTGATTTGACAACATTTCAATCTCAACATTCTTCAATAAAATTTAAAACTTTTCCATATTTTTTAACAACGAATTCTGTCATAACACTATTTCATGTTTTTTTTTTATTGAACAAAATGGGGTTCAAACAATTAATTAAAAGAAAAAAACCCAATTCACCAAAAAGAAGAACATAATTCAATTTTTTTTAAAAAAAGGTTGAGTCTTTACATGCAAATCAAAAGACAATAAGAAAAAGGAAAACCCAATATGCTACAAACCCAAATTCACCAAAAAGATTGAATCTTTCAACATGCAAAAGCAGAAACAGGCAAACAAACAAACAGTTGTAAAAAAGGTTCTAAAAAAATCACCTTCCTTTGTCTTCAAATTCAAGCACATTTTCTCCAAATGAAGCCTCCACCGAGCTTTCCTCCTGTTTTTCCTCCAATTTTTCTCTTTCCTTTTCTTTCCCACGATTTTCCACGCTGTTGGGCCACGCTCTAGCCTTGTTTGAATTTGGCTCCTTCTCCAGGGAAGGATGTTTCAGTTTTTTCGCTTCTATAGCAACTAGGGGTGCGGGCTTCTCCAGCCGTCTGTTCCTCAGCTGCATGTAACACCCATCATCACAGCCTTCAGCCGCCACCGCGGCGACGGCGGATGATTTCTCTAGGCGTTGAAGGGCTAGCGTTTTAGACCTCGTCCGGACCCCGAGTGAGCATTGGGCATGGCTAACCGCTAAAACTCCTGTTGTCTTTGACTTCCTTATGTACTTTCCCATTTCTTCTTCTTCTCTCCTCCACTACTCTCAATGTAACTCGTTCTTGTATGAATGTGGGTTCTATCAAAACAACATTCTATAAAGTTTATGAAGGATTACGAAAGAGCCAGGGTGTTTATAGGTGTTTCTGTGTGTGCTAGAGAAACAAGGTGGTATTCACTATTTTGCAGCTCTTGGTTAGAGAGAGAAACAAGAGAGAGAAAGGCAGTTCTCACTGTACGACTCTTGATATAGAAGAAGAGGAGGGGGAAAAATTGAGCGGCTGATAATTATTTTAAAATTCTTTATTACGAGTGTTTGGTAGGGATTAAAATTACGTTTGAAACCCATTTTGAGTATAAAAGAATTTTTGGAATAGCGATTGATGTAAGAATGTGTGATGGAAAAGTTATGAAAAGTTTTTTTGATTTGTGTGTAATATTATTTTATTAGAAGAATGTGTGGTTGAAATGAAAAATGAGAATGAGAAATTATTGGGTGTCAAACGGGGGCTAGATTTGTAGTAAATTGTGATAGAAGTTTTTGAAATGTGTGATTGAAAAATTGTGGAACCCATGAAAAATGTGGTTAACATTGATAATTTGACTTAAATTAAAATCTAATTTTTAATTTTTAATCCGTAACAAACAGGGCTATATATTCGCACCATAAAATATTTCACATGTGAATTTAATTTTTTCAATTTCTAACGATATTCTCTAAAACTCACTATTCAAAATATTTTTTTCAAAATAATGGTAATCAATCAGGGCCTGAATATGTCGGCACTTTTGTGTTGTAATTATGAAAATATGCGATCTTTCTATTTTGATGCAACCATTTGTTGTTTTTTCATTTGGTTATAATTGGATAAAGCTCTCGAATCGAATTAAACTAAGTTGGATTTAAGTTGTTCTATTTGATTCGATTCTTCTTAAGTTAAATATTCGAATGAGAATTAGTTTGGTTTAGTTCTCGATTCTAAATTGAATAAGAAACGAATTTCTCTAATTTTTTAATATTTTTTTGTATTGAATAAATCAAACTATTTTAATTTTTTTTTGCAAAATAAGTTTGTAAATTAACTAATTAAATAATTAATTATTAAGTGTACAAGGCTCCAACTCCTAGGGCCAAGTCCAACTTGAGCCCAAAATATTTGTTTCCTACATTTTAGCCTAATCTCAACCTCACTTCACAATTCATGTATAGTTTGGTTTAGTTCTCGATTCTAAATTGAATAAGAAACGAATTTTTCTAATTTTTTAATATTTTTTTGTATTGAATAAATCAAACTATTTTAATTTTTTTTTGCAAAATAAGTTTGTA
>CAIGRR010201251.1:0-13470 GCA_903798365.1 Fraxinus sp. 1973-6204 | reverse complement strand
AAGATAGGTGAGGAATATAATGAATAACAAGATTTTAGGATAGCAAACACAGGGAGACGGAGAGCACGTTGATACGATTGGAGATGAATTTGGAAATTTGATTGGATTGAAAGGATATTTGGGTTTTTTTCATGATAGGGATATTTTAGACATTTGATAATGTTTATTTATTGTATTTTTTAATTGAGACTATTTCATCTAAAAACATTGAGAAAATGCTATTTATTCAACTACATTATTTGACCGGGTCTTTTAAGTTTTAACAAATTATCTCACCTTTCTAATCCTGGAAAAAAAAAAAATAGGGATATGTAAAAGAAAAATGGTTAAATCCACAAATGACCACTCAACTTTATACTTAGTGTCATTATGACCACTTAATTTTATTTTATCTCACTATGGCCACTCAAGTTTATACTTAGCATCATTATAACCACTCAATTTGATTTTATTTCATCATGGTCATCTAATTTTCATGTAACATTTCACAATCGTCACCGAATTTCATATAACATTTCACTACAGTCACTCAATTATTTTCACAATTTTCATTAATTTTAAAAGGGGTAAAATGGTAACTTTGTATTATATATATATATAATAAATTTTAAAAAATTTAAATTTTAAAAATATTTTTTAAATAAGTTTTTATTGTATTTTATTTTTCTAAGTAACTTTTTTTAAAATAAGTTTTTATTTTATTTTATATTTTTAAGTAACATTTTTTTAAAAAAATAAGTTTCTATTTTATTTTATTTTTTAAATAACGTTTTTTAAAATAAATTTTTATTTTATTTTAAATATGTTTTTAATTTTATTTTTAAAGATTTTATTTTATATATAATGCAAAGTTATCGTTTTATCCCTTTTAAAATTAATGAAAATTATGAAAAGAAATTAGGTGGCAATGGTGAAACATTATATGAAATTGAATGGTCATGATAAAACATTATATGAAATTGGGTGTCCATGATGAAATAAAATCAAATTGGGTTGTTATAGTGACATGAAGTATAAAGTTGGACGGCCATAGTAAAACAAAATCAAATTAAGTGATCATAATGACACCCAGGGTAAAGACGGGTGCCTATTGGTGGATTTAACCCAAAATAAAAATTACTCTTTTTTTTCAAATCAATGTAGAATTATTATTTTTTTGCCTTGAAAATACTAGTGAATATTTTAATAAAGTGAATCATTATTGGATGATTATAAAAGTTTCATCAAATAAATAATTCGTTTGTTATTTTATAGCCATGTTGATAACTAACTCGCTATTTATTATATAGCTATGTTGGTACACTACAGATTTTAATGTGGACTTTTCAGATCTGTATGTACCTACCTATAAGTATATACAATTATGTTATTTGAACATATAAAAAAAAAATATAAAAAAAAATAAATATATATATATATATATATATATATATATATATATATAAGTTTTTATTTTATTTTTCTAAGTAACTTTTTTTAAAATAGGTTTTTATTTTATTTTATATTTTTAAGTGACATTTTTTTTTTAAAAAATAAGTTTATGTTTTATTTTATTTTTTAAATAACGTTTTTTAAATAAATTTTTATTTTATTTTAAAATATGTTTATAATTTTATTTTTTTTAAATTTATTTTATATATAATGCAAAGTTACTGTTTTATCCCTTTTAAAATTAATGAAAATTATGAAAAGAAATTAGGTGGCAATGGTGAAACGTTATATGAAATTGGATGATCATGATAAAACGTTATATGAAATTGGGTGTCCATGGTGAAATAAAATCAAATTGGGTTGTTAAACTGAAATGAAGTGTAGAGTTGGACGGTCATAATAAAACAAAATCAAATTAAGTAGTTATAATGACACCCAGGGTAAAGACGGGTGCCTATTGTGGATTTAACCCAAAATAAAAATTACTCTTTTTTTTCAAATCAATGTAGAATTAATATTTTTTTGCCTTGAAAATACTAGTGAATATTTTAATAAAGTGAATCATTATTGGATGATTATAAAAGTTTCATCAAATAAATAATTCGTTTGTTATTTTATAGCCATGTTGATAACTAATTCGCTATTTATTATATAGCTATGTTGGTTCACTACAGATTTTAATGTGGACTTTTCATATCTGTATGTACCTACCTATAAATATATACAATTATGTTATTTGAACAATATTGGATGACAACATTGATTGACACATACAACAATGTTGTCAATGAACATTATACACCAAATATGATTCAAATATATAATATAGTAAATGAATATGTACACGTTTTAAAAATTTACACATAAAATATTTATAATTACAAGCAGAAAAATTAGTCATTGTTATTAAAAGTCAAATAGAATATGTTGGTTGTTCGAGTTAGCATAGGAAATAAAAAGATGTCTGCGAAAATGTATGATTAAAAATAATTTTCAGAAAAATTGAATTTTAAAGAATCTAGACCAAACAAGGGATAACATCAGCTCATACAATTGAGATAGGATGACGTTATGACACGACGACTTATCTGTCATTGTTATATCTAACTAATTTTTAGATAAGTTATTTGAACAAATAACTAAAACACCAAACATGCCAACGATACTTTCTTTTAGAATATAACTAACTAACTTATAATTTAAAAATAATTATCTGTCATAAAATTAAATTTTTCATAATTAACGAATCTCAGATAAAGAATCCTTTTTTTATCTCAAAATATCTTTTCTTTTACTAGTTCTTATCCTTTTAAGATTTGATTCGATTATCCATCTTCTATAAATTCAAACCCTCATTAAGCCAAATTTTCTTCGAACTTCTCACCTGTTATATTTCATAGTTTTTAGGGATGGAGCTTGATCTGTCACCAAAAATGGCAAAGAAAGTGTACGGAGGACAGGGTGGATCGTGTTATGCATGGTGCCCAGATGAACTTCCAATGCTACGTGAAGGCAATATCGGCGCTGCAAAGCTTGCTTTGGAGAAGAATGGCTTGGCTATGCCTTGTTACTCTGATTCCGCCAAGGTTGCGTATGTTCTTCAAGGTCAGATATTTATTCATTTAATTTTGAATACTTTCATTAATTGCATAAGTGAAGTGATTTTGGTTTGTTTGTTGAGGTATTTTTTTTATTTATGGAGTTCCAGTTCTACCAGTTATTAATTTGTTTTGAATTCTGTATCTGGTTTCAGTTATTACAGAAATATAATTTTTAGTGATTAGCAGCATCTTCAAAAGTTACTTAGCATCTTTAAAAGTTCACGTAAATTTATGGTTTTCTATTCTTATTCTTGCAAAAAGTTTTTGATTCTTTAATAAATTTTTAATTTCTGCCTTTTAGAAAATGGTATCAATGTTAGAACACTGTTATTTGAAAAATATAAATCACATCTTTTTTATGGGAACACAAACCCTCAAAGGTCCCATGCTTCTCTATTCTTATTCTTGCGAGAAATTTTTCTTGTTAACTTTAGATTTCTCTCATCTTTTTTCATTGGCACATCTCACTATTTTGATGTTTCGCCGTATACCCTTTTTTGTGCTGTTAAACTGCAGTCTTCATTTACGTTTTCTACATAGGATGGACAAAATTTGTCTTGTTTTCTTCTTTAGGGTGTGTTTGTGCCACATTATTTTGGAAGAATGTATTCTGGAATAGTATATTGATGGAGAATGTGTGGTTGAAAAAGAAGGAAAAGTTATTGATGTGATGAAAAATATTATTTTATTGAAAAATGTGTGTTTGAGAATGAAAATGAAAATTTTAATGTGTACCAAACAGAGACTTAATATTGTCTATACTTGCTATTTAATTCACTTTATCAAATGCATCATTTGTGTTTTCTACGTCTATCACTAATTTACTATTATATCTAGTCTTTCTCTGTTCAATCTTGATTAAGCATAGATGAGCTCAACATTCCATAAAATACAAAACAAATGAAATTATTAGCATAGACTGACTGTTTAGACAACCTGATATGTCCATTTGTGCAAGAGACCTTGGCCAATGGCCAGGAGAGTTATTATCGAAAATTTTACCATAGAGATATTTTCGTATTCTCCTTTTGAATTTGTGATCTTCTATGTGTACCTCGGGACTAGACTGATAGTTTATTCTCGTTAATGGTACGTTCATTGATATGAATGCATAATCCTATTCTAAGTCTGTGATCTAACCCCCTTATCTTGGAGCGATTTCTATCCTATTTTTAGTAAATTTTTTACCGTTGGCAAGTGCGCATGGGTCCCATTGTTGGTGCAATTATTGACTGCCGTTGAAATAATTTACCAGAAATGTCTTTCTTTCAAGAAGAATGAATTAAATATTAAAGGGGCACTTAGGTCATTTTGCTTGGTCCAATCAATAATTGTGGTTGGTATGGGATTGACATACACCTATAACATGAAAAAATTTGCTACAAATTGAATAAAAAGAGCTCCCAGACGGGCTTAATTTTCCCGGCCAGGGTGAAAACCTGAGGAATGTTTACTAACAAACCTTTTTATACAGTTAAAAATATTCCCTATCTCACTCTCTTTTGCTATAATTCAGGTAGTGGGGTGGCTGGAATTGTGCTTCCAGAAAAAGAGGAAAAGGTGCTTGCAATCAAAAAGGGTGATGCCATTGCACTTCCCTTTGGTGTTGTCACCTGGTGGTACAACAAACAGGACACTGAACTCGTGGTCCTCTTCCTTGGAGATACTAAAACAGCCCACAAAGCTGGTTCTTTTACCGATTTCTTTTTAACGGGTTCTAATGGCATCTTCACTGGATTCTCAACTGAATTCGTCAGCAGGGCATGGGACTTGGAAGAGAGTGTTGTGAAAGCCCTTGTTGGACAGCAGTCCGGTAAGGGTATCGTCAAACTTGATGCCGATTTTCAAATGCCTGAGCCTAAGGCTGAGCACCGCAATGGCATGGCCTTAAATTGCGAGGAAGCTCCTTTGGATGTCGACATTAAAAATGGAGGAAAGGTCGTCGTTCTGAACACGAAGAATTTGCCTTTAGTCGGTGAGGTTGGACTTGGGGCTGATCTTGTGAGGTTGAATGGAAGTGCTATGTGTTCTCCTGGTTTCTCTTGTGACTCTGCTTTGCAAGTCACCTATATTGTCAGGGGAAGCGGCCGTGCTCAGGTTGTTGGGGTTGATGGTAAGCGTGTCCTTGAAACAACTGTAAAGGCTGGTAATCTTTTCATTGTTCCAAGGTTCTTTGTAGTTTCAAAGATTGCTGATCCAGATGGTTTGGAGTGGTTCTCTATCATCACAACTCCTAAGTGAGTATTACTCTTTGCAATTCAACTTTTATTTATTTATATTCTGTTTGTCTACCATTAAAAATGATCTCCTACCTAGGGTGGATATGATAAAACATACCCACTGCTAATATGGCAACATGCGTTAGCGGTCAAGTCTATAATTTTTGACATTTTGACGTTGAATTGTCAAAAATTTTAGGCTCACATCAGTAGTGAGCAAGATAATACTTACCCACCATAGGTAGGAGATGTCTACCATTATTTAAAACTCTTTTTTTTCCGATTCATTTTCAATTACAAAGCATTTTCCCACTTTTTAACCACACATTTTTTCAAAAATTCACTATTTCAATACTATTTTCCAATTTAATGTTAGAAAAACAGGGATTTAGTCTTGTCTGACTTAAATTATGTGGTGAATGACAGTCCGGTTTTCACACATTTAGCTGGAAGGACTTCAGTTTGGAAGGCATTGTCCCCTAAGGTGCTCCAGGCATCATTCAACGTTGCTCCTGATGTAGAGCAGAAATTCAGCTCAAAGAGAAAGGCCGAAGAAATTTTCTTTCCACCACCAAATTGATCTAGCAATTCAATGCGAATTTCTTTCTTTTTTTCTATTAGTAGTTATAATAATAGGAATAAGAACCAACATTTTACTCTTATTTTCTGAAGGTTTTCAATTTAATGTGATGCTTCTTTAACGATATTCTTCGATTTTTGTAAATATCCTGCTTTTGTTATTTTGTGATGATTTTTTAATGGTTTTGTTTGGAATTTGTCATCTTATTTTGTTTTGATTATGTTAAAGTCACGGCATATTCGTGTTAGTAGTAGTTCACACGTCACATGTAGATGGTGGACAACAAATTTAATTGTTATGATCTTGATGCTCTTTGCTTACACGAAATTAAATCTATCTTAAAAATCTTTTCGACGATTTTTTTATTTTCGAAAAGATGACTTTGTTTTTGATCAGATGATTTTTGCTTTTTTAAAGAAAAACTGAATTTTATCTTTTATATACATATCATTCAATATTTCTTATAAGAGGTTTTAGTGTCATTTTTGTTTATTGATATAAGTTATACCAAAAGTTATGGAAAGATCGATAAACCTGATAAAATAATTGGATTATGCTACTTTGTCAGAAAGAATTGATAGATGCAGTGACAAATGAAATGGCAGTCGAAGATGATTGGATGGAAAAGTTGATTATGTTTTAAACATTTCAATGATAGAATGTTATGTAGTATAATGTCAATTTTTTCTGTCAAACTTTTTTGACAATGTACATGATTCCAAATAATTTATAGCCCCGAGTCCGAAGGGAAAAAAAAAAATTATAACATTTCTAATTTTGTTATTGAAATACACACATGATAATCACAGCATTCAAAAAACTTATACGGACACTTGGCACATATTTACTTCTCTTGGCAATCTTGCCAATTCTGCCAATTTTATAGATGTGGTTGTTCGATAAAATCCCATAAATGTCCGAAATTATTGATAAGTGATTTGATAAGTTGAGAATATCGTCTTACAGAGAATAAATTCAATTCAAATTTACTAGTTATGTATGAAATTCGAATTCTATAACAAAAGAGATTTTGATGTTATATATTCTAATTTAATCTAAGAAATGTGAAAAATTAAGGGGTTGTTCTCTTTGTATTTTAATTTTGTATTTTGAGTTTTGAATTCATTTTGAGTTTTGTGTTTTAAAATTTCATTTTGAGATTGTTGAAAATGTATTTTTTTTGATATTTTGAAAAATTATTTTGAAAACACCCAAAACGTGTTTTAAAAATTTTGGTTTGATTATAACTGAAAACACTCAAAACGACAAATTTATCGTTTTGTATTTTTTTAAAAAAAATTTAACTTATTTTCAAAAATGCATTTTCGAAAATAAGAAATAGAATGCGTTTTCACTGTTTTGGAAAATCGAAAACAAAAAACGACTTGAAAATAATAAAGAGAATAGACCCTAAAGTTTTTATCAATTTATGGATGACTGTATTAGATTTACAATTCGTCTATTGTTATCTATTTCAATTCCCAATTACGTAATTTAGTCATATCCATGTGTTCTTGTCAATCTATAAAACTAATGTTTTAACTTTCTTTTTCAAGTTAAATTAATTTTATTCTAATCATGACTCGAATCTATTCTTAACCCGAATTCAAATTATTAGAATGCATTAAATTTTAGATTATCTATAGGATTGCATACGTGATAAATGTTATTCCTAAAATCTATTGCATATATATTAATTTTATCGCATTCTGAACTTATTGTGAGTCTCACAATACTACAACAAGCAACTAATTTTCTAATTAATGATCAAGTAATTAAATAATGCAATAAGAATGCAAAATTAATTAAGAAACAAAATAAATAAACTAAACTACTAATTTTGAATTAAAACAAATAAATAATAGAGTCATTTTCATCTGATATAAAAATGATCTAGCCTAACATGTTTTAACTAAATTACAAGAAAAATAATAGAAAAATATAACCTAAATCATGATAGAATGCAAGAGATGTTGATCTTCGATTCCGATGTTGAATTGTTCAAAATCTTGATATAATTGGCTTCAATTCCTTGTTAAAGTTTGATATCGTCTCTCAAAATATAGCATTTGGCCCCTTCTTGATGAATTTGATGATATAAGTGTGTATGAAGAGGCAAGAGATGGTTCTCCCAATGTGTAGCCCTTGTTTTATATTTATAAGAGTTAGAAAATAGGGCAAAATCGCGTCCAATTTGGGTTCAAAAAGAGTTTGAATCGTAAAGGAAATTGCTGATTCATCTACACAAATAGACCGCGTGCACCGGCATAACTACCGCACGCACGCCATTGAGCCAAATGGCTCTCAGTTCATGAAAATTAATGTTTTGCGCGTGCGTTAGTTTGCGTCGCTTCGTCCCTGAGCATCTTTCGATATTTTAGTCATAACTTTCTCTTCTGATATTCGATTGAGGTGATTCAAAGTGCAATGAAAATATAATTCAAAGTACTATAATTCTTCTAAAAATAGAAATTTTCCAATTTGAATGTTTACTACCCGAAAAATGGGTCTCAATTTGAGGTTGAAAATACGGAACATAACTTTTTCGGTTAAAAACTGATTTGTGAAAATACTTCACATATATTTCACTCTTTTGACCTCAAAGTGCATCCAATTGATCATATGTAATCTTCTATTATCATTTTATGATCTGAATCAACTATTGTGTGTTTACACTTTGGTCCCCGAACTTATATTTCTTTTCTTTTTCTCCATTTTTTGTTCATTTCTTCCAATTCAACCAATTGGTCTCGAGTCTTGCCTAAAAACAAAATTAACATTTAATTATGCTATAAGTCTTAAAACTAATTACCATTGATCTTATTTAACAATCCAGATAAGTGTATAAAATATATTTATGAATGCTTATTTTGAATAATTACGTCCACTTCTGTGCCGGTTAAAGTTGTAAGATTAATCAGTGGATTCTATCGAAAAAAAACTTGGAAATGGATTACAAATTGGTCCGATTAAAGGCCAAAACCTGCTTTTAGAAAAAAACACGTATAAAACCTGATGAACTTGATGATTTAACCTAGAACTAGTTGAGACTGATGCGATTATACCATCTTGTTTGGTTGACTGCTCTTGAAGAGGGGGGGAGGTGGAGGGGGAGGGGGGGGGAGAGAGAGAGAGAGAGAGAATTTTTTAAAGAAAAAAGGTGAAAGCTTTTATTGGAAAAAGTAGATAAAATGGATAAAGATAGAAATCATTTTGGGAATGCCAACTTTATTGTCGCACATGCTTCGTTGGTACTTGGTAGGATTGACTTATGAAGACTTTGCATATTTGGCATGTCTTCTGATAAATCCAAAATTATTTTGGAGATTAAAAAATTAGTTTCGTTTGAATAATATTCAAAAAGTGCTTTTTTCGATTAAATTGGTTTTTAGAAAAAATTTGGTCCGAAATAACTTTCTCATGATACTTTTATACAAAATGCACAACCTAAAAACTATCCCAACATGCCCAAAGACCATTTTAAGTTGTAATAAATACCTAGGGATGGCCAAAAAAAACGTTCAAATTGAAACCCGTGGAGCCCCGCCTGGAATGGGGCAGGAATTACCCACCTAATCGAGTAAATGGGGCGGGGACTGGGGAAGGGTCATTACCCCGAAGCGGGTACGAAAAATATAGTCCAAGTTCCGTTACCCCCGTTTAAAGTTAATTTCAAATTTAAGTTTTTTATCGAACAAAAATAATAAATTTATTATCATTTTTAAAGAAAACGTAAGTTATTTTTAACAAATTAGTAAAAAAATTAATAATATTTACTAACTAAGGGTATAAAAAATAAAATAAATAAATAAGAAAAAAAATAGGGCGATAAATGGGGCAGGGCCCCACCCCGTTCCGTTCTAATCGGGAATGAAGATGGGCAAGGTAATAAAAATACCCGACGGGATGAGGTGAGAATGGTCACCCCGTCCCATATCCGCCTCGTTGTCATCCATATAAATACCCACTTTATCACCTGTTAGTGCAATAAGGAGAAGATATAGAAAACTATTTTATGAAAACGTTGGATCACTTTATTATAGTTTAATGAGAATTAATGATAATTAATATAGAGGAAAGCCGATGAAACTTCTATTGGTCGATGTATATAAAAAATGTCTATTAATCATAATTTATTTAATGAAAAATGTTCAAAATGGCATGCGAAATGTGTAAGTTGTGATTTTGCAGAAATGTCCACATTAATGTGCAATTGAGATGTCATCAACCATGGAGGTTAGAATACTATTGTGTGGTCAAGATTTCACGTACTGAGGTGACAGGTGTTCATAGTTCAAGGCTGGTATGTAACTTAGCTTATTCGAGAAACGATCTTCCTCATTCTCTCTTCTCTGTGTCACTCTCTCTCTATCGACGGCACTCTCTTCCTCTTTACCGACAGCGCAGCCTCCACGAAACGGCGTAGCCTCGTCCGACAACGTCTCAGAAGTGCATCGCAGCGGGAGCACCGCTGTGAGTCGTCAGCGATGAAGAGGTGCAGCGCTACATCACTGCGGATGCACTGCTGTGACTTGCCGCTGTCTATGGATCCGTTCTTTTTTTTTAGTGGTGTATTGATTGTGGAGGTGTGCGGTACGGTGGTGGGAATGGAGATTTCAAGTGGGTGCGGCGATGATGTACGACTATGGTGCTTCTTCTTCCTTTTTTTAAAATTTTTTAGTTGTGTGGTGATTGTGGAGGTGTGTGTCGTGGTGGTGGTGGTGGTGGTGGTGGTGGTGGTGGTGGTGTGCGGTGCAGTGGTGGGAACGAAGATCTTCGGTTAGCGCAATTGTGGTGCTTAAGTGTGATGGTGATGCGGTGGTTGGGTGAGTAGTGTGGTGTGGTGATGTGTGCAGTGGTAGCTGTGATGGAGATGGTGGTGACGTGGGTTGTTTTTGTGTTTGTGGATTGGTGGTGATTGCAGTGGCAGTGTTGATGGTGGTTGGCGACGGTGGCGAAGATGATGGTAGGGTTGATATTTTTAGGTTCTAAGATAGGGTGGTGGAGGTTCTGTGGTGGGGTGCGGTTGTTGTGGGTGGGTAGTGGTGGTCGTGGTGATGTCGGTATCTTTCGATGATGGTTTGCTGTCGAGAGATGATGGTGATGGTTCCGGGACAGAGTTTCGATTGACATGCTGTTGGTAGCAGTGATGAGGTGGTGGTCACATATTATTTGGTTGCTTGTGACTATTAAATTGATTAATTTGTAATCGATAAGCAATATTTGACCAATGAAAACGATAAATTGTGACAAAAAAATAATGTGACCTAAAAAATTGTTAATTTATGATCGATAATTTGATAATTTGTGACTTTTAATAAATTATAATTTATAATATTTGTAATTTGTAACCTATAAATAAATTGTGATGTTTCAATTTTGATTTGTGACCGATGTACAAATTATTATCTATAAAAATTTTGAATTGTGACATTAAAATAATTTGTAATATATAAAATTTGTGATTTGTGACCAATGAATAATATGTGACTTATTAATTTTATAAATCTGTGATTCGATGAAAAAATTGTGACCTATAAAATTTTCGATTTGTGATTGTGAAATAATTTGTACTCTATAAAAAAATTTATTGTAACCGAAAAATAATTTGTGACCAATTAATTTATAATTTGTGACCAAATTACATGAAATTGTGACCTTAATATATTTAATTAATAAAATACATGTTTAATTAATTAATTTATAAATAAAATTTTAAAAAATCTGACATATGAAATTTTAAATATTAAGTTCTTAAATTTGAAATTGGTGAAACTTAACCTCTTATTTATGATTTTTTTTTTTAATTTCACCTTGAATTTGGGCTAAGTTTTCCATTTTTTACGAGCCAATCCCCCCTCCCCACATTAAAAAAAATAATTACTTTTAAACTTAGTCAAACACGTGGCATTTCATACTGTTCAAATAAGTCATTCTTTAATAAATAAAAAATATTTGGTATATAATAAACTAATTTGAATATAAGTGAACTCTTAAACTTATATATATATGTGTGTGTGTGTGTGTGTGTGAAATAAAATATCTAATTTGGTAACGAGTTATGTGCGTATCATGAATATGAATAAAATAAATATGTAATTGTTATAGAATCTTAAATTAAATTTGAATAATTGAACATTGGGCTTGAGTTGAGAATGAAGTTAGTTGGGCTAAAATTAATTTTTGGGTTGGGCTTATTTTTTATTCTTTTTTATTTTCATCATGAATTTGGGCTAACTTTTCCATTTTTTACAAGCCAATTTGCCCCTCCCCCCATCCCCCTCTAATGCTTCTAAATAGGGGTGGACATGGTTCGATTCGGTTTAATTCGATTCGTTTATAAAGAGAACCGAACCAAATTCGAAATTTTCGAGTATTTAGTAAATGGAACCGTTGAGTCTAAATTTAATTATGGAACCGTTCGGGTTCAATTCGGTTCGGATCTATTCGGTTCCGGGATTTCGTACAATAATTAGATTTTTTTTTATATTACAACAATGCTACATTAATTTGACTATGACATATTCAATTTTAACTCTTACAAAATAACGCAGTTCAATCTCATGATATCTTTTGCATCTCTTTTTGTTGAATTCTTCATAGATTTGACTGTAAATCATAGGAAGATGAAGATGGCTAGTTCACAATAAAAGAGCGGTAGAAATGTAACCACGGTAAAATAAGATATTTGAGTAAAATTCATGTCAATTTGATTAAATTGGGTTTGACTGAAAATTAGAAATAGTAAAATCATGTTTTGGGTTTGGAGTAAATTAATTAGTTAGCAATTTATTTAAAAAAATTAGGAAGATTCGATTCTTATTCGATTCTTCGATTCTGGGTCTAGAAGCGAGAATCGAACCCGTCAGTTCTCGATTCAGATACACATTCGGGTATTTAACTTAAGAAGAACCGCTCGATTTGGTCCAGTTTGGTTTGGGTCCAGTTTGGTCCAATTCGGTTCGAGAATTTTGTCAAGTCCTACTTCTAACCCTCAAATAAAAACTTATAGCCATCCTGAAAACTATGTCCATGTTTGATATTCTTTATTTAAAAACTATTTTTTCTACATATTCATTTTTAATAATACATTCACACAATAAAGCCTATGTTTGACAACCATTATTTCAAAGCAATTTTTATACATACTTATTTTCAACTACACATTCATATAAAAATATTTTCTATGTAAACCTAAAAATTTTCCCTATTTCTTAACCTTGTATTCTCCAAAAATCACTATTCAAAACTCCATTTACTCAAATAATGGGTTGTCAAATAGAGAACAAATATCCCGCACGTAAATCAAAACTTTTTTTCTATTTTTTAACCACGCATTTTTTAACAATTTACTGTTCAAAAATTTGTTTTTCCCGAATAATTGCCATCAAACATGGTATATATTTCAAGACTTGAAACATTAACTTGCAAACTTTTCTACATTGTAGTTTAGTCTCTGGCCGTTCTCTTCGTGTTTCAGTTTTGTGTTTTGTATTTTGAATTCGTTTTGTGTTTTGTATTTTGAGTGTCTATTTTGAAATTTCTGAAAATGCGTTCTTTTTGTCATTCTGAAAAACTGTTTCTCAAAACATAAAAATGGAAAACGCGTTTACTTTGAAAGTTTGAGAATTTTTTAATA
>CAIGRR010201219.1:0-11182 GCA_903798365.1 Fraxinus sp. 1973-6204 | reverse complement strand
ATAAATGATTAAATTTTTAGGGTTTAGGTAATTATAATTTAAGTAGAGATGAATTAATATCTGATTTTTGTATAAATAAAATTTATATCAAAGATTTGAAATTAAATTTTTAAAGTTCTGGTTTCATGTAATTTCCATGGGAATAAATTATAAATATATAGAAAGAAAATTATGCATAAACAAATAATATTTTTGAATCTTATAAAATGTTTGAATAAAAAATAAGTTTGACTAATCATATGTTGACTCGCTAAAACATTTTTCTAACTAATTTTTTTTTTTTTAAATTTCACGTTAAAGTTCACTCATTTTTAAGCAGGCTAAATGTAATATTTACTTTCGGGAGCTGACACTACATAAACATGAATTGACGAATATATTTTGAAGAGCTTGCCTGCAAAAAATTTACTTAGAACGCATTTTCAGAAATCTCAAAACAAACACTCAAAACACAAAACACAAAACGTTTTCAAAACACAAAACACAAAACTGAAACACAAAGAGAACACCACCTAATATTTTTGAATCTTATAAAATGTATGAATAAAAAATAAGTTTGACTAATCATATGTTGACTCGCTAAAACATTTTTCTAACTAATTTATTTTTTTAAATTTCACGTTAAAGTTCACTCATTTTTAAGCAGGCTAAATGTAATATTTACTTTCGGGAGCTGACACTACATAAACATGAATTGACGAATATATTTTGAAGAGCTTGCCTGCAAAAAATTTACTCGTGGCTCGAAAAGGGCCTTTGTTGCATGTTAAGTAGAAGAATAACGTAATTATATTTGCATACCAAACATGTAACTGCACTATTTTCCTTACTATTATCTAAGGAAGATCCCAAGCACCTGTCAGTTACAAATCCACATTGTGCCTATGATCTATTGACCTTTTATCTATCTGCATCTTCCCAACCGAAAGGTGTTCACTCTGGAATGAACTCACAATGACTAGACCCAGGTCGAAGGCCTACGTCGACTAAAAGGGAGCAAATGCTGCAGGAACAGAAATCAAGTGAGACTCGACCAAAGACCTGATCAGGCTTGCATATGGAAATCCTAAGATCTATAAGATATAAGCATATCAAACTAAGTTAATTGCATAGTCAAGAAGAACCAAGTACTCATCAGATTAAAAGGCTCCTGCTTTTGGTCCCCCTTAGATAACTCTGCTTTGTTGCCGCTTGTCTTAGGCTACCTAAGTAGCTATAAGCTGAAGGTTACAGTAAACAAATTTCGAGTACAATGCTACAGCTTAACATTTGCTAGGTACAAGTATATCAATTTTCAAGAACTTTGATGCTAATGTCATTCATGCATGCACGAGAATGAAATTTTCAAGTTCCAACATCATATTGATAGACTCGGAACAATTCACAGATCATATCATGAAAACAATTAAGGTTACATTTTCAAATCGCGCTTGGTGAACTTGAATGCATAGGGGCACAAATTGGATCTGAAAACAACACTGCTCCAATAAACATTGTCCAGGTAGTAGATGACGAAATATTTATCAGAAATCTGCAAAACGTAAAAGCATTCTGCATTCTGTATCATTAAGACAACACGATTTGACTGATAACCTCATTAAAGCCAAATCTTCAAAATCTAGCATGTGTTTGTTCATTTCTGAACTACTAAGGGTTGCAGGTGCATAAAACTTCACTAACCTTACCACTACACCTTGGAATGATGGGAACAAAATAGATTAGTTTCAAATGCTCAGTTCAATGCATTTGAATAGAAATCAGCCTCATAAGGTGCTTTGGAAGCCTGGATTTCCTGAAAGTTACTGTTTGCAGCCATAGCATATGATCGAGGATGGGTCGACTGCTGTCCAGTAAGCCAGAATTCCGATGAAGTGAGCGGCACACCTCCTGCGATTGAATGGTTTACATTCTGAGCCATGCCAGGATCATTTTCATGCATAGGACGGTGTGGTGGAAATGATTCTGGGCCGGATGCCCAGGAATTACTTGACAGAAGAGAGAGAGCACAACGGTACTCTGGTGCTGCATCCATGTGGGAGAAAATTGTGGGTCCCCTGAAACCTGTAAACGAAAAATAGAAAGATCGTCTAAACAACTGAAATTGGAAAATGAGCAGCAGTTTATATTAACAGTTAGAATTCTAGAATTGCGTGAAATGAGCTTATCGTTTTTTTACAAGAACCACATAAACATACAAGTTTCCAAGTTAACAAGCCTGGGTACAAGAACTTATCCGGCCCAGCAGTTAGGACTAATTCAACAGAATAAACACTTTAGCTTATGCTAAATTGCTATTCAGCTCTTGGAGAATTGAGTGAAGATTTTGGGTCAGTCCCGCAAAGTAGGAAACAAACCTGGATTGTAAACCTCAGACATGGAGTCCTTGGATGCCAAGAGGCCATTAGATGTGTCTCCGTGCATATTGATGCCATTTGGTAGCTTAATTTCGGGCATAAGCAATTCCACATCAATGCCTCCAGCTCTTCTAGACTTTACAGGGAACTCCCTCGTAACTGTAAACTTGGAGGTGCATGAGCTATCCCAGGTAGAATTTGCAGTAGTTCTGGGGTGAATAAGCGGAGCATTGTTCAACAGAAAATCCATCTGTCGCCTGCCATCTAATATGTGCAAAATTACATTAAGACCAAACGTAATCAATGGGACCGGCATAAAATCTCAAATGAGCGAGATGGACACTGGAAAGCAGCTTAACTAGATATTTTTGCGAACAGTAACGTCTAGTCATACAAACAATAAATGAAGGATTTATAGTTCGGAAGTCGGAGGAAGTTAAATCTATAGGTGCATCGATATACATGGACACTGAATCTTCTGAACTCAAGCGAGACAAATGAAAGCACAACTAAATGCCAACAATCTTAATTAAATCTTTCTTGTGGGTATCATTCTTTTAACTCTTTTTTGCTTCAAGAAATACTCTAAAATTAACAACTTCATTTTACGAGTGAAGTCAAATGATGAATTTAAGAAAATATAATTATGAAGAAATTTATTTTGCATACTACTAAATGTGGAGAGAGAAAATAGCGATGCAATCCCAGTACAAGTGAGTTTATCATTGTAACACGTGAGAAAATTTGAAACAAATTAGTATACATTTATGTGCACGGATTGTATCAATGATAAGTGCACAGTGCAAGAGCTGGCACGTTCCAATTGAAAGCATATCAGGTGAGGTACATGCTGACAATCATAAAAATGAGTCAGAATACGACGTGTATGTAGTACCAGAGAATGGTGGTGACAGCATCGATGAGTTGAACCCAATAGTTTCCTGTTGTGGTTTACGACGCCGTGCATTGTGATCAGAAAGCCTCTTTCGACAGCTACGCTTCTTTTCATCGAATTCGGTCAAACTGTGGAACCTTCATGGATAAAAATAGAAGCCACGAATATATTACGACGCCCAAATTAGCAGGAAGAACTTAGTAGAGGAAATAAAAAATGATGACAGTCAAGTCATACTAGAAGTTACTACGGCCAGTAATACTGATGCCAGACATTAATCAAGTAATATTATTAAAAACTACAGGTTATGTATATTTGTCAACCAGGGTCTTTCCATTGATCATTACCTGCTACACTGTTGGCAAAATCGACGTTCAAGGCCTCTTACAATAACCCTTGGGCATTTAGAATGGCCATCGCAAACTTTATGCTTTCGATGATATTCTTTAGCTGTTGAAAGATCAATATTGCAGCCTTCTACTTGACAATATGGAATAGGCACATTTTGACCAGATGATTTAGATTTCCTCATTATAGTGGTAGATGAAGTAGGCACTACAGAAGTGATTACGCTCTCAACATTGCTCCCAGCACCATTGTTCTCAAAGTAAGTCTGCTTTCTTAGTTTCAAACTAATCCATGGCTCAGCAGAGCCAACAGAACCCTCCAGAGGTGGAGAAGTTCCAGACACCTCAGATCGGGCCATTTCCATTTTCTTGATAAAATTTGCAGATCCCTCAAATGCTTCGAACTCAGAACTTGGCAGTTTCAACCCATCCTTCAGGGAAGAGTCAGTAGAAGCTGAAATAGAGCTTTTAGTCGAAGAACCATGCCCAGCATTAGAGCCAGAAGTACCGCTATTCCCACCATCCGCCGACAAATTAAAGGAGCCAACATCGATTTCCCCATCATCTACTGTCATACAGTCTTCTGACAGCATCTTTCTTGGACTTTCACTCGCTTTTGAATTGGATGTAATAATGGTTTCCCAGTCCCACTTTGTATTGAACTCCATCTAAAAAAGGTAACTCGTTAAACAGGCTCACTCAATTTTCCTTTTACATGAAATGCACAAGAAACTGGGAACTGAATCTGCAATCAATAACATTATGACCACTCATAACATGCTCAAACGAAATGAAATTTATGATGTAATTACACAAAAAGCATTAAAAGTATGGCAAGAAAAAACTAGAACCATCCATAAAACCATGAGTAGACATACTCTAAGCTTTGAGCAAATTAAGACGAAATTTTACCTCAGGGATATGAGTATCACCCCATAGAGTGGCTCTGAGTCCCAGGTGTTTCAGAAATTTGATGAAACTGCAAAGAGGAAAATCAATTATTATCCAATTAACTGAGAGTAAATACTCAACCCAAATTGTGGAACTTCAAGTAAGCACAACGAAACAAGTAAAAGGTACAAGTCTTAAACATCTGAAAGAAAAACTATAATCACACATCACCCTCAAATAATTCAAAGATTTTCAGAGTACAGATTTCAGAAAGTCTCATCAACAATTGAACATACCAAACCTCAGAACATTTGAAGTAAGCACAACTAAACAGCAAAAGGGTACAAGTACTGAACATCTGAAAGCAAAACAACTAATACTTCACCAGAACTAATCCCGAGATTTTCATAGTACAGAACCTTAGAGTCGCATCAATAATTCATCTGTGCAACAATTTTCCAGCCATGACTTCAAAGCAGCTCACCACACAGAAACTTCGCCATCAATAACCAGAAAATAAATAAAACAGCTTTAAATAGGCATGCACCTTACACCGTACCAATCATTAAAGCCTTAGCATCTCTAACAAAAGAAGAAATAGGAAAAAATGTTCCCTAACCTCCTACAACAACTCTTGACTTTACACCTTCTGCCCACTTTAGTGCACAAATTTCCAGATAAAAGGAAGAAAAAGATTTACAAGTTTACTATTTACTCCTCTTATATCGTATATTTATATTTTTTAATCCCATAAAGAAGCTATACTCTAAGCTCTATTCAACACTATTACCTCTTGGCTAACTGTTCCTTCGCTTTTTCCCTAACTCTTATTCTATATCTTTCACCTGCTCATTTCCAATAACAAACTAGAAAAATTTGAGTGTGAATGATTAAAAGACCAACTAAAAGAATTGTTGGAAAATTGTATAAAAGAAGTTGATACCTTGATCTTAAAGCTTATAAGTATAAAAATCCAAAGTCAGGACATTTTTTCACCTAACAAGGAAAACAGAAAAAAAAAAATCAATCATTAATCTGAACTCTTTTACATATTTATAGAAAATTAATCAGTATAAAATAAATAAAGCAAAATTATATATATATATATATATATATAACCTTTTTTATGAACATTGGCTTGCTTAGAAAGAAAATAATCTGACTGACTATTACTACTTTTGGTGAAACTAAGTTAAATTTTGCTTCAGGAAAAAAGAAACCCCAAATCAAACGAAACTAATTTAATACGCTATAAGACTTATGTTAGAAAATTCAAGGTAGTTGATGGAGCAAGTTATGGTCCCCGTCTAGGGTTTTTTGTTGGATCAACGACCGAAAGCAGATTGCAACGAAAAGTTTTCTAATACTAAAATGATTTTGCGAGATAACGAGGTCGTCTTTAGTCTTTACCGTCCTCGACGACGTGTAACACCAAAAAACTAGAACTCAAAAAAGTTGAAACTCCTTAGCTGCTTCTCCAAAAATGAAAAATTAATACCTCACAACTAATTTGCACCAAGCTTCATTTATTAATCCCTAACGGAATATTCATTTCATCATTTGCCACTTACCTCCATAGCTAATCATTATAGCAGCAACAAATAATCAGATTCAGATAATCAATTAAAATAAAAGGTGGAAATTGAAAAGGAAAAGGCAAATGGAATTTTACCTGATAAGGAAGGAAATGGAGAGTAAAACTTACCGAGTAAAGCAAAGAGAGTGGGGGGGTAGAGTGAAAAGGAAATTCTGCAGGCAATTTCATTTACCTAATGAAGAAAGAGAGAGAAAAAGTTCGAAGGGTAAATAATATTAATAAAACAAATTTCACTATTGGTACTCCATTTATTGCCTATATAGCAATTTGGTCTTCAAACTCTGATAAAAAAATAAAAAAATTGCACTGCTGGTCCTCAATTTATTGCCTATATAGAAACTCGGTGTTTAAATTCTCATAATAAGTTGTACTATTGGCTCCATCACGGAGTTCTGTTTATTGTATTTTTTTTTTAACTTTATGAAGATTGATGTTTCTTTATAACTTGGAACGACATTCAATATTTCCAGGCGAGGAATATTTTGATGAGCTAGAGACAACTTATAGCATGTTTGGGAAGTACTTTTAAACGAAAATTTGGGTGAATAAAAAGTGATTTAGCCCTTGTTTGATTATTATATTTTCCATGAAAAATGTCACATTCGAGAAAAATTGGTTTCATTTTGGCTGTTTGATTACAACGTGGAAATGAAAATCGAATTCTAATGTACAATCATTTTAAACTGCATTTTCTTTGTTTTCATGAAAAACGAATTCCAATGAGTTTGGTGGTTTTTTATTTTCCAACAACGTGAAATTTGAATTCCTTTCCACATTTACCTATCAAACGGACCCTTAGAGTGTTTTATAAATTGTTTATAGACACAAGTCAAACATAGGATTAATGAAAGCTTGGATGATTAAATTGCCCCTTTTAAAGTTTGAGACTATTTTTGATTGGGATAATAGGTTGAGGATCGATGGTGAAACTTTCCCAAAACAATAATAATGTGGGCTGGTTTTTCAGTGAGGTGGTAATCAAGTGGGTGAGGGTACACGGAAATTGTGCTTGTGGTGCCTGGATACACGGCCCGGATTTGCATGAGCGACACGAACGGTTCAGATGGACTGTCGTTAAGTGACAGCTTTTCTTATGTGGAATTTGGTTGTTCCGAAGAGGGCTATTTCTGGTAACTGGCACAGAGCAGAAAGTGGAAAGGGAGAGATGGGGAATGCAATTTACGAGTCCACGCCGAGTCGGCTCAGCCTCTTGTGGCTTATCTTCCATTCCTCTTGCTTTTCTTGTTTCATTTATAAGATCTTTTTATTTTTATTTTTTTAATCGTTGACACACCTACAAAGTACAAACACGTGAATAGGTTAAAAATAACCATAGGTATAAATAACGTCGTCGATAGATAAAGTTGTGTTGACAAAAACTCGTGCGATTTTAAAATGATTTGCGTTTTTGGCTCATTTTGAATTGACATGACTTGTGTTGATATAGACTCTTGCGATTTTAAAATGGTTAGTATTTTTGGCTCTTTTTGAATTGATACATTTAAAATTATTGGAATTGGACGTGGAAAAATAGACTACACCTTTTGAAGTTTTGTTCCTTATCTCAAATATTTTATGAATTCATGAATTCAAGGACTAAGGTGTCACATATAAAATTCGAAGGACCTGTAACGGAGGATATGAGCATAACAAGAAAATGAAAACAAGGACCACGTTTCACATATTGATCCCAACAACAAAAATAACAGCCTCAAATTATAGCAACAGTACCCAACTTATTTACACGATGTGATCACGGTATAAATAACTATGTGATCGCATAGTTATAACAGAGTTCTGATTTTTAGATGTCCTACTATAATTAAAACTTCGACTCCTATCAACTTTTGGCATGATGGACATAAACTAAGGTCTATAAATATCATTCTTCAGAGAAGAAGAAGAGAGATACAATCTTGAAGTTAAATTGTTGTTAGTATGAACAACGTAACTTGAGTCAATATTTATTTAATTTTAAAAATCTCATGTAACATTAATTACGTGTTAATTGCTTACTGTATGTTAAATTGATGTTCAATTGTTTGATCACAAATTACTTGATTTAAAGACCATATCGAGATCAGTAAGAGATATATCTGTCTAGTTCATTCAATAAGTAACATAAATTTTAATAGAAAAAATCTGGAGATACTTTATAGTTACCACTGGGTCCGTCCCTAACAATTGAATACAATAGTACCGGAGGTGATGGTGGTAAAGCGACGTTATCCATATCTCCTAAACTCCACTGACCAGTATTCTTCAAATCCGACCATTTACAAACTCCTAAAGGTATTGTATCAAACGGATGTCGACCACGGTACTGAGTCCGTACTGATTGACTCTTCTAAATTCTGCACGACCCTACAAGATGTCTAACTGAGACCTTTTCTGTCCTTCCAATACATAAGATGTATAACTGAGACATTTTTTGTCCCTACAATACAATTTAAGCACCCTTACAAACTTTCAAAACTCCACATCTACCAAATAACTCATAACCTTTTAAATCAAGGATAAACAACGAGATGAAATTCTTCTTCAAATTCAAAACATGTCGAACATGGCCAATTGTTCTAATTGTTCCATCCAAAAGTTTCAATCTGACCGTACCAATCCCAATAACCCGACAAGGTGCGTGTTTCCCATAACCATGACACGTTCGGAAACAGTTTCATATATAGTAAACAAGTTCTTATTATGATACATATGAAACGCAGATGATGAATCAAGACTCCAATTCTCCTCTGGTTTAGACTCGACCTCAGAAATAGCCAAGAGATCTCCATCAATATTCTATGCGAAGTCTACTTCGCCTGAGGTATCTGAATATCTACTTGCAATCATCCTTTCTTTTATCAGCAATTTGTAGCAATCTTTCTTCATGCGCCCCTTTTTCTTGCAGTGGTTACAAATTTGATTACTGAACTCAGATTTTGATCTGCCCCTTTTAGAACCACCATGAGCAACCATGCCATCTTCATCTTTGGTCTCAGAAATCAGATGTTTCATCTTCTCATTTGAATAAAAAACATCATATACCTCATCTATTGTAAGAGTATCACGACTATACAAGATCGTGTCTCTAAATGAAGAAAATAAAACGGGCAACGAACACAATAGGATCAAGGCAAAATCTTCTTCATTATACTATACTTTCAAAGTTTTTAAATTAGCGACGATCTCTTTAAATACAACCAGGTAATCTTCCAATAATCTTCCTTCTGCCCTTCGATGAGAGTATAAACGCTGCTTGAGGTTCAACTTGCTTGTCAGACTTTTAGTCGTGCACAATTGCTTCAACTTTAACCATAGAACTGTTGTTGAATACTCCTTCAAAACATCCTGAAGAATGATATTCGATAGATGAAGATATTATGAGAAACATTTTTATACTTCCGTAATTTCTCCTCAACGGTCAAAGTTGCGGCCATTTTGTCAATTCCCAGCAATGCATCATCCAAATTCTAATGTGTGAGTACTGCATGCATCTCAACTTGCCATAATGAGAATCCAGTACTCCAATCCAAAAGCAGAATATCATACTTCATAGAAGCATCACGAACAAAAAACTTCGAATAAATCAAACATTGTGCTCTATGGAACCATTGAATCTTGTCTCGGATTCGGATACCATTTGTTGTAAACAAAGTTGATATTGGAATAGATCTGATACCACTTGTTGTAAAATAATTATATGTCAAATAATGAAGTATGTGAACACAAACAAAAGAATAAAAGAAGAACAAGAATATGGTAGAGGAATTAAGATATTTTATTTACTTAATAATAATTGAGAAAATGAGAAGATTACAATGGATCCTATAATTCTAGTAATCATATGTCTTACACTTATAAAATTATATAGAAGAGCCTAATATTTATAGGAAACATGTAGGAGATGTCCACCCACCTAGTAGAGTTGTTAATGAAGTAAGATACCAAAAAATCGAGTCCAAAATAAATTTCAACTCCTAATAGGCTTCCAAAATAAAACTTCAACTGAACATATGATTCCAATAATATTTCAAACTGAATTCTTTTTGACGTGCACTTCAATTAGAATTCTTTAATTAATTCAACAAGGAATTCGAGTCACACCCAAATTCTAACATAATGAATGAAAATTTGATTCCTTAATCAGGTTTGATCTAGGTATTTCAAAAATTAGAATAAAATACTAAATGGAACCATTCTAATCCATGTAATTTTATTTTTTTTTTGTTAGAATACCCACCCAACAAACACGTCGTGTCTTGCTTTGCTTGAGATTTGTCTTGACGATAGTGTGCAATCGAAAATAATAATTAAAAGATCGAGGAAAATCCAACTTCTTTAAATATTTTAGATGTATTTACTAATCGAACGAAGTGAAAAAAAAGTAAAATAATCATATTCGTAAATTCAAAATTTCTCATTATTTTTTAACCACGTATTTTTCATCACATCATAGTATAAAATACATTTCCTTCTCAATAATGTGCATCAAACGCACCTGAACAATAAATATGTTTATGTGGTCACACCACCCATAAATGTGTGGCACGCTCCCAACTAAAATTCGTATGAATGAATAAATGATTTTTAATGCTGCAGTTAGTGTGGGGAAGATGAGTGCCACTGATTTGTTCTCCTTTCTTTGTTAAAAGACAGATACAATTTAAATTCCTTTTTATTTTATTTCGAGGCACAACATTGTAAAGTACTTTACATTTTAGAAAAGGAAAAGGTTCACCACAAAAAAAATACAAGAACGTAGAGTTGTCGCGGAAAGTCCAGGACCTTCTATTAACTTCCTCGTTTGATAGAGACATGTTAGGAGTGATTTTTGTTGGGGTCCCGTAATTTAGGCCATGTTTGAGCCCTTTATTGGGGAAATTAAGTTTTGAAATAGGACTTTTTAAGAATGTGTAGTTAAATACTAGGAAGAGTTTTGATTTTAGGGTCCGTTTGATAGAAAGATGGAAAATTGGTGGAAAGAAAATGTTTTACAGGGAAAAGATTTTCCTAGAAATTGTTTTGCTGGGAATTGTAATTAATTGTGTTTGATTGGTATAATTTTCCATGGAAAATATTGAAAGTTTGGTGTCCGTTTGAC
>CAIGRR010201166.1:0-12217 GCA_903798365.1 Fraxinus sp. 1973-6204 | reverse complement strand
TCCTTTCAAAATACAATTCATCTTTTCAATTTTCATCGTTAAATCAGATCCACAAAAATGAACGATCTCTTTTCAGGATCCTTCTCTCGTCTCCGTGGCCAAGATCCAAATTCCCACACCATCCAAATGACAAACTCACCTAATTCCACAGGAGGTGTGAATCTCGACAAGTTTTTCCAAGACGTCGAGGCCATCAAGGACGAGCTCCGTGACCTGGAGACGCTCTACAGCCAACTCCAGGCCGCACACGAGCAGAGCAAAGTCCTCCACAATGCCAAAGCTGTAAAAGACCTTCGAGCAAAAATGGATAACGACATCGCCATATCGTTGAAAAAGGCGAAGGTGATCAAGGTCCGATTGGAGGGATTAGACAGGTCCAACGCTGCTAACCGCAGCATCCAGGGCTGTGGCCCCGGGAGCTCGTCCGACCGGACCAGGACCTCAGTCGTCAACGGCCTGAGGAAAAAACTTCAGGACATAATGAACCGATTCAATGAGCTGAGGCAGAAAATGAACTCCGAGTACCGGGAAACCGTCCAGAGAAGATACTACACAGTGACAGGGGAAAACCCTGATGAGAAAATCTTAGACAATCTGATCGAAACAGGGGAAAGCGAAACTTTCTTGCAGAAAGCAATACAGGAACAGGGCAGAGGGCAAGTAATGGACACTATAATGGAGATTCAAGAAAGGCATGACGCAGTAAAGGAAATGGAGAAGAATCTGAAGGAATTGCATCAGGTTTTCATGGACATGGCTGTATTGGTGCAGAGCCAAGGGGAACAATTGGATGACATTGAGAGTCAGGTTCACAGGGCAAATTCTTTTGTTAGAGGAGGCACTCATCAGCTGGAGGTGGCTAGGAAACACCAGAAGAATACTAGGAAATGGGCTTGTTTTGGAATCATTCTTTTGTTGGTTATTATCTTGATTATTCTTCTCTCCATTAGGCCTTGGGAGAAGAAATAAGATTTTTTTCTGGATTTTTATGCAATATTTTATCTGTTTTTTAATTTTCAGGATTGTATACATTTTTTCCAGTGTTAAGAAGTCCTATTGCTATTTTATTGGGTTTTTTGAATTTTATTTACTGTTTGAGTTTAATGATTGATAACACCAAAATTACACGAGTTAAATAAAATAAGATTCTTTTCTCAATAACCATTTAAATTTTTGGATGAACATTGTTAAATACTTACTCTTGTTACATTAACGATCCCAACTCATTGATGGTCTGCATTACCATATAAAATCTTTTATTTTCTTCCGTTACATATATATGTTGCGAATTTATTTCTTGATATCGTGTCCGAATTTAGGACGAATACTAATATGAACAATGAGATATAGAGTCCGAGCCAAAGTAGTGGATGGAAAGAGATTTACCTTATTCTAAGTAATAACCCATAAGCTTGACTTCATGTACAAAGTTAAAAGTTTCTTTATTACACGTACTTTTCCTCGACTTAAGAATCAAAATGCTCTCTCAAGAGCTATCCACCACTTTCTAAACATATTGTGTAGGTGAGTGATAAGAGCATTTCTTGTATGTACTTGGTTCATGGTTCCATAACTTTTAGATTGCATCGTGAGTATCTGAGTCGTTAGCTAGTTGATTTCTGCTCTTTTTGTGCTTTGTATCATCGAGCGCAAGAGGGTTAAAGTGGGTGTTTAAGAGGCATAATGTGTAGACGGACAAAATTCAAGAGGACACAAAGGGCTAATATGAAGGTCACCTGAGGCACACATACTCAGAAGCGAGCCCCATAAGTATGCTGGAAAAATAGAGCTCGCACCAGTGAGTCCTTTCACGAGCGCCCTATTGAAGAAAAAAACAGGGCTCGCTAGTGCGACTTCCTAGCCAGGGAAACAAATGTGGACCTATTTTGACACGATTTTAAGGGTAAATTTGATATTTGACTGGCCAATCTTCTAAGGTTTTCAGAAATACGTCTTACAATTCGGAATGGAAGAAGGGATTTTTGTGGGTAGAATAAAAACGTGAGTTTTCTCTTGAATTTTTGCATCACTTTAGAATTCTTGAGCCAGACGAAAAAAGAAGTTACAAGATTTGTCAAGAGAAATTGGAGGAATTCAAGTATTCTATCATTTCTCTTTCTATTTTCTTCTTATTAATTTGATTTCGGGTGGTATACAAACGAAGCACGTCCTTATCTCATGTTTCTTGGAGATGGTGGGTAACATTGAATACTAGAATGAAAGTGAGAAAGCAATCAAAATGAGGTTATTTCCACACTTCCAAGAGGAAGCAAGAGAATGACGAGACTCTCATCCTGCAAGCAGCATCACTACCTTGAATGATCTAGTCTAGAAATTTACAAGAAAATACTTCTTCATACCAAAGTGGACAAACTAAAGCATGACATCTCCATTTTTAGGCAGCATAACTTCAATGAAGCTTTTGAGTTGTTTGAAAGAATGGCAGAAATCAATACTAGTTGGCCAGCTAACAGAATGACAACAAAGAGGACAGCGTGACTAATTGAGGTTGATATTATATCACCACTATCTGCATAGATGGAAGCTATGAAGAAGATGATGGACACTATAGCCCGTATCCAATCAGTTCATGAAGTACAGACACCAGTTCTGCATGTGAAGGTTGTGGGGGTGAATCACTTAAAGTACAGATTGTCCATTACCTACTAGTTCAGCAGCACCAAATGAACATGCTTGCTATGTGCAAATTTCTTCATGTCAGCAAAATTATACATACTCCAACACGTATAATATAGACTGGAAGAATCATCCTAATTCTTGGAATAAAAATCAGAATCAGCACAATGCGCCAAAACAACAATTGGGTTTTCAAGGTGAAGAAAGCAAAACAAGCTGGGAGGAAGATCTAGCCCAAATGGCTAATCACACCAATCAGTTTATGTAGAGGACATGGCAGGATATATATAGGGTTTGCTTTGAATATCATAAACTCTACAATGCAACTCTAAATGATCATTTGCCTTTACGAATAATTGATTAATGTAGGAGATTTAGCCGGGCCTTTGAGTTATTGCCTCCTCGACGGGGTACTGGGAATAATCAGATTCTTATAGCTCCGGAAGATTAAGCGAAGACTACCTTCACCTACCAATATAATACGTTTGCTTGTAGAAGGATATGCCCTTCGGCATACTCAATGCTCCTGCTAGTTATTTTTCTTTGCAATGATGTCCCGACATGGTGAAAAACTATGTAAAAGTGTTCATAGATGACTTCTCAGTATCTGTATGTTCATTCGACAAATGCTTTAACAATTTGATTCTAGTCTTGCAATGATGTGAGAAAATCAAGATTGTTCTTAATTGGGAGAAGTGTGACTTCATAATTTAGGAGGGGATTGTATTTGAACATCTGACTTTTGCTAAAGGGATTAAGGTTGACAGAGAAAAAATTCAAATGATACAGAAACTGCCACCACCAACATCACTGAAGGGAGAGTTTTATTGGACATGCTGGATTCTTTAGGCGTTTCCCAAAGGACTTTTAAGAAAATCACGATACCACTGTGCAACCTTAGGAGAAAGATGCCCATTTTCACCTTATTTATTTATTTTTTTGACGTAGGAACCCGCATTCCCTATCCGTGAGTGCGCTTTGGGATAAATTTCGCTTCATGTGCAGTAGCCCGCAAACCACACATGAGATGTAAACCGCACCAGGCATGCCCGGTACGAGGGCTCGACTGAGGAAGTATTGGCAGGGGATTCAAACTCATGACATTCAGTCTCCGCGTTCACCTGCTCTACCAACTCGACCACCCCCGAAGGGGTTCCATTTTCACTTTTTTGACGAGCGTTTGTATGCCTTTTGACACACTTTGCCCTCGTTTGACCCCCATTAAAATTATAATACATTTTTCTCTCTACTTTTCTACTACACATTTTTCAATAAAATAATATTATACATAAACCAAAAACTTTTCATGCTTTTCAAATTTCAACCATCTATTCTCTATAAAATCACTATTCCAAAAATTATAATCTCAAATAATGGGCCAAACGGGGGCAAAAGCTTGTGACATTAGTGACTATAAGGTGGTAGCAGCTTCGGGTCAGCATCAGGATAAAATTTTACATGTTATTCATTGTGCTGACTTGTGTGAGAATATGAGCACGCAATCACTTCTAATTATTGTCGTATGAAAATTGTTGTGTAATGGAATGAATTTTTTAATTGGTAGAATTAATTTGCAATTTGTGCTAAAATACGTATCACCCCCACAAATAAATCCCCATTAGAGGAAATTTCACCCACTAACACCGATTAAAACATAATTCCATTGTTACTGCACTCTTTATTTTATTCCAAAAATACTATAACTAGTAGTAAAAATGCTCACTTTTTAACGTTCAAGAGACCCACTAATCCCTTGAATTACCAAACATATCCCACCAATCACGTACTTTGAAATCAAATCATATCTAAATAAATCTTCCATATTTGGTAGGCACAAGATTATACACTAAAAACCCTAACCCCGTTCTTCATCTTATTAGTTCTTATCTGCGATTCGGCTTTGCAAATCATCTCAATCCCGATAATCTTACATCCAAATGGAAAATCGCCACTCTTTCGAAATTCTTATCAAGATTCACGGTAATCACAAGAACTTGAAAGAGAGTGATCGCAGCACAACCAACACAAAGAAGAAGAAAAAGAAACACTACTTTGATCCATAAGTTCTTGATTTATTTTTTAAAAGAATTTTGTGTTTTAAAAACTCAGTTCTTTTTCATTGTTATTGATTAATAACCATTTTTAAAGGAATACACATTATTAAACCAAATTATTTGCCTTTTTTGGTTCCTAAATACATTTTTGTAGTTATAGACCTCAAATTGTTAAAAATCTTTATGCTCAATTACGATAGTGATTGAAGTGCAATAATATTTTTATTTATCAGTAAATAAAATTTTATAAGGATCAAAAGCTATGAACAAATACTCCGGCCATACCGGGCTTACAAACTTCGCAGATGCACCCATGAGATCAATCTAGATGCCCTGTGCTAAAGATTTATAATGATATAAAACATGAGGATACAAAGAGAACATAACTTTGTGCGTCTGTGTTTTGATTCGTTGAACTATGCTATTGGGATGTAGTCTTAGATTTTCAAAGATCTTTCTGTTTCTAGCTGTCCAGTTATAAAATATAATGATAGCAAACGCAACTTTCTTCGCCTTACATTGCCAAGATGTTCCACGTGCTTCCTTCTTGATCCATTTCAAAGCACTTGGTATTGTAGACATGACTTTAGTGATCCCGAGCCAATCTCTAATCTGTCCCCAAATGTCTGTACTCATGCTACATTGAAAGAAAATGTGTTGGTCTGATTCGGTTGCAGCTTGACAAAGCATGCACCTGTTGTCAATCTCCATGTGTTCTAGTCAATCTTTGGTAAGAAGCTTATTTTTTGCACTAAGCCATAGGATAAAGGAATGTTTTGGAGTATTGCATGAGCTCCAAACAACCTTTGCCTAGATAGTTGGCGTACCCTTCGGTTGAAAATAATCATAAGCTTTTGCAATGCTTATATTGTCATCATGGATCCATTTTGAGAATTTTTGGCAGGCAACATGAGATATTCCTTCAGTATCCTTAATGCACTTCGCAATGGACAGTATCTTTTTGAGTAATGGAGAATCATCCTTCTTGGATGACCATTCCCATATTGATGCCCCTCTAAGATACACATGATAGACCTATCGTACCCAAAGTGTGTCTTTCTTGGCATGTATGTTCCACAGCGACTTGGATACTAGTGCATTATTCCAGCATTTAAAGTCACTGAGTACCAATCCTCCCTCTCTTTTGGGGAGACAAACATCAGACCATACAACTAGCGATTTTTTGGAATTCCAAAGAAAATTTCTACATAGACATATAATCCTCAAAATGACTGTGGATGGAATCGGAAATATAGATAACCAAAAACATTCAACTCCTTGTAAAACTGATCTCACAAGTTCAGCACTGCCAGCATGTTCTTGTCCATGCATGTATGTATACGACAATTTTATCCAAGAAAGGAGAATAGTGGCTGACTTTCAATTTTTCTGCAACTAATGGAATTCCCAAATATCTGAAAGGCATGGAACCTTTCGACGTCTTGGCCATGAATTCTAGCAGTGAATATGTTGGATTTATTTGCATTCATTCGAAGTCCCGAACAATCTCCAAAATTGGTCAAACAGTCTATAATTATTCGCATAGAAATAACGTCACTTCTAGCAAACAACATCAAATCATCTGCGAAAGCCAAATGTATGATTTTCAAGAGCCCACACTTCGAATGATAATTAAATTCAGTATTGTTTGTAGCCGCTTTCAAAGATCTTGAAAAATATTCGAGACAGATCGCGAATAAGAATGGTGATAAGGGATCACCTTGTCGTAGGCCCCTTTAACCTTTGAAAAACCCGTGTGTACTGCCATTAATTGCAATTGAGAAAGATGGTGTTAAGATACAAGCCATCACCCATTAATAAATCTGTGTGAAAATCCCACTTCCTCCCAAACTCATTTAAAAAATTCCCAATTGATAGAATCATATGCTTTTCGAAGTTCAATTTTAAGGAGGCATTTTGGCGATACTCTTTTTCTATTGTATTGCCATAATAGTTCCTGTGCAAGATGTACATTTTCAACCAAGCTCTTTCCCTCCACAAAGGCTGTCTGCAATTGGTTAATGATTGAACCAAGAATAGGTGCTAATCTGTTCGACAAGAATTTTGTAACCGCCTTATAAACCCATTGCAGCATGAAATAGGCCTGAAATCCCCGACTGTGGATGAGTGGCTACCCTTTGGAATCAAAGATATGACGGTGTAATTAATTTGTTTAAGCATTGAACTGGACCTAAAGAATTCAGTAATAGCATCAACAAAATCACTCCATACCGTCTCCCATGCTTTCTTAAAAAAATGTGAAGTGTATCCATTCGGTCCTGGGGATTTATCATCCCCAATGTTGAACAAAGCATCCTTAATCTCTTCCAAAGAAATATCCCTTACATGGGATTCTGCATGTTGTGAAGAGAGTAATGGCCCTTCATAAAAAATATTACGATCGATGGGATCACATGTAATAGTTGTCCCAAGCAAGTTTTGATAGTGGCTTATAAATTCAGCTGCAAAACTTCCATTTGGGAATTCGTCGGAGTCCCATCCTCATTTTTTACAGCAGCAATGAAATTTCGCTTCACATTTCTTTTGACCAAAGAGTGGAAGAATTTCGTACATTTATCATTCTTGCTCAAGTACATACATTTGGCTTGTTGGTAGTAGAAGCTTTTCTCTGCATCACAAATACCTACGACTTGTTTTCGAAGAGATGCAACCGTTCTTTGCAACTCCATATTCGTCGAATGATCATGTAGTTCCATTTGAGCGGCCTTAAGATCATTTCTAGCTTTATCAGCTCGAATAGAAATATGAGCAAAGTGCTCGGTATTAAGTTGCTTCAAATTTTCCTTGAGTCTCTATAACTTTTTACACAGAGTAAATTGCTTCGTGCCATTGATATACTGATTTCAATTAGAAGACACTACATTCTGAAATTCTGAATGAACTGTCCACATATTGAAGAATTTAAAATGTTTGCTTATATGCCCACCTTCCTGTAAAAGTGAAACAATGCATGGCGAATGATCCGAGAGACATCCATCTAGTTGGAAATTTACTAAGGCATGAATTCTCGCTTGCAGCTAAAGTTCATTAACCATAGCTCTATCAAGCTTACTGCAAATTGAAGATATACTGTCCACTGAGTTTTTGGACCAAGTATAATAACATCCAATGGATCTCAAGTCTGTAAGACCCACATTTAAACAACAATCTGCGAAGTCCCTAATCTCATATGGAGTTACCTCGACTCTATTACGTCGTTCCTTAAAACTAAGTACTTTATTAAAATCACCCATGATCATCCAAGGTAATGTACATGTATCTCCAAAATCAATCAAGTTACTCTATAAAGTCCTCCGAGTAACAATAGAATGGAAACCATAAACAAAACTTAAATGGAATGTGATAAAAGTTACCTTAGAGGTTACTTCACAATGTATAACCTGTGAGGCAGCTTCCAAGACACAAAGGTCCACTTTTTCATGGTCCCATAACACCAAGCTTATTCCTGTCGGATGGGAAAGAAAGTTATCAATATGCCTCCACCCATCGAATTTGTTCCTCATGATCCGAGCTAACTTTTGTCGGTTGACTTTCGGTTCCAAGATGCCAATAATATTGATACATTGTTTCTTAATGAGGTGATGAACCCCATTTTATTTTAGGGGCATATTGAAACCCCCAATGTTCCACGATGCAATCTTTATGATGATATAAAAAGGGCATTACCCTTCTTTTTATCCTTCTTCTGTTTAACTGGTTGCATATCAGGCTTTGCTATAAGCTTATCATTGCATGTTGTCTTCAATGTTGGAACATCAAGAACTGCATTTGTGCCATGTAAGATGGGTATTTCAAATTCTGCTCCTGTCTTCTTTACATGCACTTTATACTTAGAATAGGCTGTGGAGTAATTCTCCTTAGCATATGACCTTTGGTTGCAAGGACTGGTTTATTCTTCTTACCCACCTCTATGAGAGAGGCATAATCTTCATTTAGCACCAGTTGAGCACCTTGTTCTGTATTGACATGACTAATGGAATATGCATGTCGAGATTGACTAACATTCTAGTCAATCAAATTTGTTGCTGTAATAGCTGTTTCCAGCACATGGTCCCGTTCGATTCCTGCCTTACTTGGATAACCATCAATTTTCTGACCGTCATTAGTTGACTTAATTAAACCCCCAACAATTTTTTGATCTGTCACTATTGTAGTTGTTTCGAGCACACAGTTCTGTTCCATTGTTGCCTTGCTTGAGTTGCCATTATTGTTCTGACCGTCATTAGATAACTGACCTGAGTCCCCAGCAATGCTTTGGTCATGTACATCAATCTGTATCCCCATTTTCTTTGCCACATACTTAGGAGAAATAACTTGCTTATGGTTAGCAGGAATAGATTTTCCTTAGCATGCATCATTTTTGTGCCCAAAAGTTTTTCAAGTGGAACAGAATTTGGGCTTATGCTCATAAGAAACCAGTTGATTCCTAATTTTACTGCTTGTAAGTTCCATCTTAACTGAGCGAACTAGATTCTTTGAGGCGTTAATCTCAACAAGAATTCGTGCAAATGATATCCGTCCCTTTGTTGTAGTAAGCAAATCAGTTGTGATCGGTTTACCAATCTTTGTTGCAATCTTACTCAATGCATTGGGTGTCCAAAAATTCAATGACAACCCCGGTAATGTTACCCAAACCGATAGAGTGCTAATATCACCATCATCGAACTCAAAGAATGATGGTACACTTTTCAGCATCAACGCTCTACCATATACAAAATATGGACCTCCTTCAAGCACTTGAGATTTATCATTGGAATTTTCAAATTTGAACACAAGCCATCCACTTTGATGTACAAAGTATTGGTATTTAACTTCCCATTTATCACACATTTGCAATAAAAGGCTATTTTACCCGGGAATCGTCCAGTAAAGTATCCCACCAAATAGTAGCCCCATGCTGTTTAATCATCATCAATATCCTCTTCATCGAAAACCAATATTTTCGGTAGGTTTTCGCAGGATCTAAGCTTGAATCCATTCTCGCGCTTGCGATTTTCCTTAAATAAATTGGCCTATGGAGCTTTGGTTGCCTCAGCTTTATTTTCATGAACAATATGGTTGGCTTAATGTACTGCATTTGAGCCTTCTTTCGATCTGTATCTTCATCACCTAGTGTTTGGGACACACTTGGTGATTTTGTATTAGCTTGGTCAGATTCCTCCCAGAATGTCTTCGTAGAATCCACAAATTTGGATGAAGACTCCTTGTGCAGGAAAATCGTTTGACTTGGACCCAGCCACATTTGGAAAATCTCCAGAATTTTTTCTAAGTGCTGGAAAATCGTCTTGAATTAAGACATCCAGCCTACAATTAGGCTCCTTACCTTCTTGATTGGTAGGCTTTTCAATTGTGGGATTTGGTAACTTACCAAATGTAATTGGTAACCTCCCACCGTTTATGTCTATTTGATTTCTTTCCCATAATATGTTAAATGGGAAAAATGGAAATCCTGCAATGATAGCCTAGAGTCTTGCACTTTCCAAAAAAAATTCGGTGCCACCTAGATTTCGGCACACCGAATTGGTGTTCGGAATCTGCAAAAACAGCAAGAACAATGAATTTCGATGCTAAAGATTGAATTTGCACTCCAAGAATTGGAAGAACTTCTAGCACTTTTGCACCCAGGAGAAAAACAGAATGAAATCTTCCAAGTAGAATATCAAAATCATTCCAAAACCAAGCACCTTAACAAGATATTTACTTGATTTAAAACTTTCACACAAGGAATAAGGTAAAATTCAAATCAAGATCGAGAAATTTTGAGGTTATGATCATGAGATTTTCCAAAACTCCATAGAATCTTCAAAAACTTGGAGAAAAACCACACAGATCTGGACGAAATTTGGAAAGTGGATCTTAATACTGATTAAAATCAGAAATCCAAGTATCAAATATGATTATCACCAAGAAATAATGTAAAAAAATCAAGAAATCTCTCAAGAAAAGTGTGCACCAAGTGGAACTTTCTCTCACTAGGTTGAGAGCATCTCTCTCTAACTCACTTGACCGACTAAGAGCTCTTTGCAATAATATTTTTAGTTGTAGGGTTGTTGCAGAATGTACGCGATCTTGCAATTACTCTCTGCATGTAATAACTCAAAGTAGAGAATTATAGCAATCAAAATAAAGCAAAACCTGTACAAAGCAATGTCTTTCTTCATAACACATAATGTCGTATATCTTATCAAACAAGTTTCATTTGTAATTCATAACTGTACGCATTTTATAACATGGTATTAAAGTCAAAGGAATTTAGTATGTAACATACAACACATTATGCCAATCTATATAATGTGACATTGCACTTCATTTTTGATAAATAAGTCGCAACAAGTTAGAAGCCACGTAACATATTATTGTTAAGAATTCGTAACAAGCCAATAATCTAAAAAAAATGTTCAGCTTGGCTCATCTTATTACATATCAATAATCACACATGCAACACAACATGGTGTGTATTGGATCTGAAATGTTAGAAGTGCGATGTTGAAACAAACTATGACATCACACGGTTAATAATGATAATAATCATATATGACTAAATAGTGAAGAAACGTTCCATGAGAATCCATTTTAAGTAGTTTGAAAGGACGTAGAAGTTTAAATGCTTGTGTTACTCATATACGCTAAAATAAAAATTCACAACAATGTATCACAGACATACTATATGACTGTCATGAGAGTTTTCACTAATTTGATTTACACTATGTGGTCAAATTGTCGAATTAGTAATTTGAAATTTACTAACATGAATAGTGAAAAAATAATAATAATAATAATAATAATAAGACCTGTTAAATATTATTGCACAAAGTTTAAAAACAAAACAAAATATGAATAATTACGTCTTAAGCTTCGAAAAAATAATTCTAAATTGTTTACAGGTTGCAATAGTTTTGATTCATTGCGGTTTAAATGTAGCAAATTTCTAGAATTTATAATCAATATGATAGTGGTTTATTGGCTGTTTTTATTTATGTTCAATTACTTAAATTAAAATAGATTAAACATGGAATATCAACAATTTTAGCAACTTTATTCTGGTAAAATATTTAGCAATTTGGAATGTCATTAATTACGGGCATGTTAACAGCTATTGAAGTGTTTCAGTTACAAAAAACGTAGAGAGATTATGGAAGTAAGTAATTTTGGTATAATATCTAGTATTTATAGTATTTAAATTATCATGTAGTATTTCACGAGTTATTTTTTTTCTTGGTTATATGTAAATTTTTCACGATCCCATTACCTATTTGGAAGAATAAGTTCGGGGGGTGGTTGTGTGACACCCCGTACTTGAGCTTCGAGTGTCACGTACAAACATAATAACCTCTACCCTTATTATAGGAAAAATTTTAAAGAAATTTGAAATATATATATATATATATATATATATATATATATTAGAAACTCATTTTCAACTTATAGTAAAATATCTCTATAAAGTTTAATGGGCAACAGAAGTGCATGCCGACTTGAAATTTTATTCTTTTCATATGCGGACG
>CAIGRR010201163.1:0-12418 GCA_903798365.1 Fraxinus sp. 1973-6204 | reverse complement strand
GTGGTGGAAGTGTGCGTTACGGAGGTTGTGAAGTGGTAGTTTGTTGGAGGTTGTGACAGCGGTGTTGGGACGTTGTTTTGTTGGTTTGTTTGAGATGGTGATATTGTGGCGGTGACTATGGTGGTGGTGGTGGTGCTGGAGGCAGTGGCGAGGGTGTTCTGTTGGTGGTGGTCACAAATGATTGGTTGATTATGACCATGTGTGACCAATAAATAATAATTTGTGACCAATAAAAGTAATCCGTGACCTATAATTTGATGTTTTGTAACCATAAAATAAGTTGTGTGACTTATAAATTTTGTAATTTGCTATTGATAAACAAATTGTGACTTTTAAATTTTTAATTGTGACCAGTGAACGAATCGTGACCTATAAAATTTTTGAACTGTAACATTCAAATTTTTGAATTGTAACAAATTGCGTAGATTTGCGACCTTTATATATTTATTAATAAAATATATAACTAATTAATTAATTCATAAATAAATTTTAATGAAAACCTAATTTTTGAAATTTAAAATATTTATCCTTAATTTTGAAATGGTAATACTTAAAAACCTAATTTATGTATTGTTCCTTAGTCCATTCTTTTCATCGTGTTTGAAAAAAGAAATAAGAGCCGTCTTAACTTGATCAGTACTTTGTACTCTGAATTGATTCTAATAATAAATTTACGAGTATGGGGCCAAAAACAAAAATTCTTATGATTTGAACTTTCGTTTGTAGATCCTATATTCAAAGTTCTCCCTTGGCAACGGGGCGGGTTCGGGGCCCAGGCCTAGGCCCAGGCCCTGCCCTCCCGACCCCCCCCCCCCCCCCCCCCCCCCCCCCCCCCCCCCCCCCCCCCCCCCCTTTTTTTTTGTTTTTTTTTTTCCCCCCCCCCCCCCCCCCCCCCCCCCCTTTTTGCGTTGCAATTTGTGCAAACATGGCACTATCAATCTATGACTTTATTTCTAAAAGTTCCAGTTCATGACGTATTTGTCAATGGGATTAATTATTAACAGAATAGTTCTGGTGATTTCCTATTACAAATGCTTGCCACAATAATCTCTATTTTTGGCTTTAGTCATTGATGAACATACTAGAGATCCAAAATAAGTTATTTTGGTGTATGTTATGTGCTAAGGATATTAGTTGATAAGACTACAAGACGATAGATCATATTAACTTTGAAAATTTACTTAGGAATATAAGGGTTTTAAGTTAAATCAGAATAAGGATTAGGGTGTTGTCAATATCTGTGTTGTCCCAAAGAGTGTTTTGGTAAGGTATATAAGTTTGAATAAAGAGAAACCTGAAGAGAATCTGATAAATACAATTGAAGTGCACCGGATTAAATGGAGAAGTATTATGGGTTATTTTGTGTGACATGAAGACTCCTATAAACAGGAAAGTTCTGTATAACGATTATTAGATTAGCTATGCTGTGGACATAGAAATGAAGATGTTAAAATGAATGCATGACCTCAGTGGAGTGTATAAACTAAGAATGAGTGTATAGTCTATACATCAACAAATCGAGGTGACGTTAATAGAAGGATAAAATAAAGAATGGAAGTGGAGATCAAATTTAACATGACTTGAGACAAAATAATGATTTGCTTGAACCTCTGTACTCTGAACTGAATGGTGTATTATGGGTATTTTGTGTTATGAGAAGGCACCTATAAAGTTAAAAGGGAAGTTCTATAGATTGCTCAAAAAATGTGGACTTCCTAACTTGAAAAATACTGAAGAATTATGCAAATGACAAATTTAAGTTCACAGTGATAGACTTTAAAAACCAACGAGACCAAAGTCATTACCAAAATCATATATCTCTGAATATTGATGCANAAGTTCTATAGATTGCTCAAAAAATGTGGACTTCCTAACTTGAAAAATACTGAAGAATTATGCAAATGACAAATTTAAGTTCACAGTGATAGACTTTAAAAACCAACGAGACCAAAGTCATTACCAAAATCATATATCTCTGAATATTGATGCACACTTTGAACTTGTTTAAATTGATGGTATCCAGACTGGCAATCCATTAAGCTTGGGGAAAAAAAAACGGAAATATGAGAATTTTTGGAAAAAGAAGATATGGCGAAGACAAAAATCACTGGTCTTTTACTATACTTGTTGATGCATCAAGCACTGTTTGTAACGTAGTAGACATGCAGTGTACTAGATATCGCTTAAAGAGATCATAACAGTACTTAAATTGCCAAATGAAGAACCAAAAATTGTCATAATTATGCATGTTCTGTCCAAGAACCTGAGGAGAAAATAAATATCATTCATATATAATATATATAATAGCATGTATGAACGTCTTCAATAAAAAACTAAATATCAGAGCATGTATTGGGTGCAATCTCAAAAGCCGTGAACAAAATGCACTTTGCGCTCAACAAACTTTTGGTGCTAAATCCCGAAGGACAGCTACATTGTTTTGTGGATTTTGTCGAATTTAAAGAAAACTGAAGAGCATTTCTAGAGGAAAATAAAACTGTAAAGTATTCAAGATAGAGCCTTAATGTTATTGCTCAGATTGGTACATGGGGGGCCCTTTAAGATATTAAATAGAAGAATGGAAATAAAGGTGATATAGTATCACCCTGGTCATTTTCAATGAACGGTTCTTCATGAATATCTTCACCAATTGCCAACACCATAATCAGTGCCTTCCATTTCTTTATATATACACACACACACACACACACAATATTTTACTTCCAAATTGAACGATTTGGATAAATTTGTTTATTGTTATTCATATCATTTTAATTGTCATTTAATAGCTAATTTTGTGTGAACAGCAAAGAGACATTGCCTGGAGGGTTGTCGGTCAACAAGAAAAGGGCTGAGAGAGGTCTTTCACAGCTGAAGGTTTAGCTATACAGACTGCATGAATTACTTCACTTGTTATGATAGTAAAAGGGAAAAATTGTAGCATTAGTCCCCAACCTATTGCTTCAAACGACAAAACCATCAAAAACTTTGTTTAAATCATCGTGTGGAACTCACACCTCCAATTCTATGTAATTAGGTTTTTTTCTAACCTGGCCGGGTGCCTATAAATTTGAAATGAGGCAAATTTCTATGAGGTCACGTGATATGATTTAACAAGGCTTTGGAAGCTCTTTGTTGTTGAGGACTGATTGTGCAACCAAAATGGAAGGTTGACTACCAACTTCCTACTCGGGCAGTAAGTTGGGTGGGTAATAATGTTGCAATGTTCCCTGGTAAGAATGTCCACCCTATAGAAATGCTCAATATTTGATGTCTCTAGTATGCAGATCAAAGTTGTAGATTTAGTCCCTGGGAATTCTAGTGGAGAGAAAATGAGTTCAACATCGTTGAGGAGGCTTGAAGCCGAGAAGCTAGCAAGGTTCAACTAGAAGATCACGTATAATTTTGATTGATGGAACTGTGTACCGAAATTTACTTTTCTTAGATGTGCCAGAGGAATCAGTAATTTGACATGCTTGATTTCAAAAGATGTTATCGAAGAATAGAGTGCACCTGTTTGTATCGTTAACCACGTTTTCTTCAAAGTCTTGATGGATAAAGGTTTTTTATCCTTGTTCTATGTTGTATGCCATTGTTTCTTCAAACAAGTAAATTGCATATATATATATAATGTTTAAATTAAAATAAGCTTAGTTATTGGAGTTTTATCTCTCTTTTCATTGTGCAGATTCAAGGTTGTGTTCATGGATTGATATTATATTCGTAAAATTTATTGGATTTATTGTCAAGACTTCGTAAAATCTCGTTTCTTGGCTGCTTGTGTATGTATTATATAAAGAAAAGTTTATAGCAACCATATTTTGTTTCCGACAACGGTTCTTGATGTTTATGAGTTTATACTTATCTTTGAAGTTGAATGGTAGTGGTGAAGGTAGAAATTGAAAGGTAATTCGATTAACATTCTTAGAGCATTTTATGCATAACAGAGAATGTGTTTAAAATTAGAGAATAAATTTTTTTACACACTCCAAGAGTATACTCTCTGTTTTGACTTTCCTATTGCTTTTTCATAGAAACATTTATGATTTTCCTCATTTGTATTTAATATTTTTTAATGTCTATGACCAATTAATTCAAACATTATTTGAATAATTTAAGCTATAGAGTATTAATTTAGGACGTAGAATATTGAAATTTGTAAATTATTAAGGCTCTGTGATTAAAATTAACTGTTGACTTTGACTAGATTTTAATTCAAATGCAAGTTTTTAATTGAACCAAAAAGGTTCTAAATGCAATCGTTATAAAGTAAGAATAGAGCCGTTTGAAACTTATTTTTAAATATGAATAAAGCTTCGTTGACAGAAGCTTTTTCACAGGCCTTCTACAGGCCCCCTCACAAAGGGGGGCTCAACGTTAAATTTTTTTTTAATGCATGTGGGGCCCCCTTTTGTGAGGGGGCATGTAGAAGGTCTGTTAAAAAGCTTACGTGAATAAAGCTTTATTCTTTAAATATAGACTCTTTAAAAACCATAGTTGACTTATTTCTAGAGGTATTATCTCTCTCTTGCTCTTTGAGGCTCACAGTTGACCCCTGTAATGAAAATGTCACAATTAATTTACCGTGATTACTAAATAAAATAATGGACCATGTAAGTAAACTTAGATTTTTGGTCTATGATGTTTTCAACATTTTTTGAGTTCCTTTTCATTTATTTTCCTTTTTCTCTTCCCTTCTTTTACTAATGTTTCTTCACGTCTTTTCGAATAATGCTATTTATCCTTATAATGATGAAACATCAGTGATGTAACAATTTTAGTGATTTAATGAGATATGACAGTTCAATCCCCTCATATAACACTATTTCACATATATTGTCATATCACCAATGTTTCATTATTATAACGATAAATAGCAATACTCTATTTTCTCATTTCTTCTTTTGCCATATTAGATATTTACACAAATAACGAGAAATTACTAACACTTAAAAAAAAAAAAACAAAAACAAAAACAACTATCTCTGTTATATTCAAAAACTAAAATTGACAATTTTCACATTTAAAAAAAATAAATTGACACAATTAAGTGGTCACTGGGGATGAGACCAATGTCCTAAGGAGGGGCAGTGGCCAGGATGACATGATTAAACCTCAAAATAAGATTCGAAAAAAGTACTCTAAACTTCCGCATGTCCCGATTCTTCAATTATAATATATTACAAGATCCCACCTTACAAGTAAATACTAAAAATCGATACCAAATTTTAGGCACATGATGTTTAAATGAACCCTAAAAATCAAAATCAAATAGTTGTATAATTGCCAATTGAATTCATCAATTTCAAATTTATTTTTTAAAATAAAATCATTTTAATTTAAAAGTGATTTTTTTTTCTCAAAAAATACGACGTCGTCTATACACAACATAACTAACCGGCCTTAGCGGGATACAGAACTTAACGGCTATTCCCACATAACCGAAAAAAAAAGTTTCAAAATTTTGAAATGAACTGCACTGAACAAATACCAATTTCTTCTCTATATAATTCCCTCAAGATTATCTCATTCTTCCCTTTCAATTTCATCGTCTGTTACAAAAGTCCCTTAATTGTTGAAAATTAAACTTTCTCTCACTCACCCTCAGTGAGAGTAAGGAAGGGAAGAAAAAGAGATCAAGAAAGGGAATATCAGCAGTTGGGTTCTTTTCTTTTAATCAGATTATTTTAGGGTCTGAATGTTAACCTTGATTTATAACTTCTGTAAACCCTTTTTATGTGTATTTTCTTGATGAACCCGAGATTGTTTTGAATTTTTCTTCATGTATTTTTTTAGTCTTGTTAAATTCATTCAAGAGATTAGTATATAGTCTAAATTAATTTTGATTTGAAACTTTCCTGAACCCCTTTTATGTGTATTTTTGTGATGAACCCGTTATTGTTTGGAAGTTATCGTCACGTATTTCTTTAAGTTCAATCCTTGGCTTCTGTTGAATTGATTCAGTCTCTTAATCAGAATTTAATCTTGAGTTGAAACTCTCTTGAACATGTTTATGTGTATTTTCTCGATGAACCTGTAATTTTTTCGAGTTTTTCTTCATGAATTTCTTCAGTTCCATTCGGGTTTTCTCTTTCAGAGATTAGTCTTTAATCTGAATATTAAGCAAGTGTGTTTATCAGAATACGTGTTCATAGATGAAAGGAAATGAAGTGATTATTTTTGGATTTTTTTGATTGATTGCAGGCGGGTTGTTGAAAAATTGTTGTGAAGATGAATGATCTCATGACAAAATCGTTTTTAAGTTACGTCGAATTGAAAAAACAAGCGGAAATGGATCTTAAATCTGAGAGGGACATAGAGGAAGGTCAACTCAGCCACACAGATGAAGAAAATCTCTCTCATTTCTTCGAAGAAGTTGAAGCGATTAAGGATAATATGAAAGAGATAACCAATCTCTTTATTGATCTTCAAAGTTTGAACGAAGAAACAAAGACAACTCACAGTACCAAAATTCTTCGCGGTTTAAGGGATCGTATGGATTCAGACATTGTTTCTGTCCTTCACAAAGCGAAGATCGTAAGGGCAAGGCTCGAGGCACTTGATAAATCAAACATGTCAAATCGGGGAATATCATCAAGATATTCAGAAGGAAGTGCTGTGGATCGAACAAGAATTTCGACCACAAAGGGATTGAGAGCCAAACTTAGGGACATTATGAATGATTTCCAAGTTTTACGGGAGAAAATTCTCTCAGATTACAAAGACAGCCTCAAGAGGAGGTATTACAATGCCACGGGGGAGGTTCCTAGCGAAGATGTAATCGACAAGATGATTTCAGAAAATGGGAAGGTTGCAATTTTCGAAGAGAAAACCGAAGTGAATTTGGAAAACAAAGAAAGACATGAATCTGTAATGGACATTCAAAGGAGTTTGAACAAGCTTCATCAAGTGTTTCTTGATATGGCTGTTCTTGTCGAGACGCAAGGGGAAAGGATTGATGATATCGAGCATAATGTTGCGAATGGAAGAAGTTTTGTAAGTGGTGGCACTAACAGTCTTTTCTATGCAAAACAGATGAAGAAGAATAGAAAGAAATGGATATATTGGGTGTGTGGCGTTGGCCTAATCATTTTACTAGTTTGCTTCATTGCAATGTTAACCTCTTGAGACGAAGCGAAAATGAGTTATAAGTTCTTTTACGTTGTAATAAGATTCGTAGGATTCTTGAATACAAATTCCCTTTTCCTGAACTTCTCTGAGCTACTTTTTAATCAATTCTGATGTTTTTTCAAGGGCGTTTTTGATATATAAGATGTCTACACTTCAACTTTTCTGTAATGATGCTATTTGCATGTCACCATTGAGCAAATAAAGTCATTTTCAAGAAAGGGTGATATAAACATGATTAAGAAGATAAAACACAATCGATTATCACTTTTTAAGGATATTATTACATTTATATACAGATTCCTTTTTACTCTTCTCGAATGATTCGTGTGTGATTCTGAATCTGCCTCCTGCCACTTTTGCACGAGGGACAAATCGTCTCTAGTTCCATATAGAAGGCGAATAACTAGCACGGTGGAAGATCCTTCGGGGGAGGCAAGACGGTTTGAACTGATCCCGGTCCGTCCTCCACCAAAAACGCCGTCTTTAATCCCCAGCCGGTATGGAGCTCCAAATGACAGTGAAAGAACCACACCCCTACGAAATATAGCATTAGACGTTAGTGCTCAAATTTCATGTCTGAAAAGACAAAGTAAGTTTTTCATCAGTCGTTATCAGAAACTATGGATTGTTAAACGTGTTCTAATTAGTGCACGTGTTAGGTATTTGATGAAAAAATTGAATTTGTCATGCATACCTGGGTTATCAGCTCTAAACCGAATAGCAGTCCAACCACCAGTGGGGACTCCCACTGTGTTTCTCTCTGGTGGATCAACCAAGTTATATTTAGCCGGATCTTTTGCCGGATTAAAGTTTCCAATACCAGTTCCAACAACAAAGAAGTTATATCCATGAAGATGGAATGGATGCGATTCAACTGATAGCAAATTCGTATCTTGCAGCACTAATTCAACAGTCGAATTGAAGGGAATCTTGCTGATTCTTGTTCCTCGGGCAGTCCTAAGATTGGCCGTAAGTGGCGCACCGGTATAATTGAAAGGAGTAGGAGGCTTATCAGGAAAATCAGTTTTAAAAACCCCTTTAATGTCAAAATAATGAGCCTGGAGTAGCCCGACTCGGGGCATAACAAACGAGATATTGTTTAAAGAGGCTGTTAGTCTGGTTCCATTAAAACAAGAGGGACAAGAATTCCTTCCTAAACCAATTGTGTAAAACAGATTTCTGTCGACTTTCAGTGGAACATTAGCGGGATATTGTGCAGAATTTAGGCTCTTGAGTTTGTCTTCATAACTCAAGGCAAATGCAGAATCATTAGGTGCAGGCAAGTTGGGAAGTTTAGGAATTACAGTATTTGGGATGCCTTTGTACTGGAATATGGCTGTAGCTGTTTTATTGTCGACCGGGATTGGGACGTCCATGAAAGGCCGCGAAGCCATGAAATAACGTCCGGGAATTTGATTGGCTCGGACAAGAACATTTGTTGTTTGTCCAGGGGCAATTAGAAGAGATTGGGTTGAAAATGGCTTGGTGTATACTGCATCAATCTCGACTACTGTCATACTGTGATTGGCAATGGCGAAGAAAAGATCGTCGTTGAGGGCAGAGTTTATGATTCTCAAGAGATACGTCTTCCCTTGTTCAACTTCCATAGCAAAAGTATCTGAAAGAAAAGAATATCAAAAGCTTAATTAGTATGAATCTGACTTGCACATGAAGGGACGTATTGAAGATATAAGCATAACAAATATACAAATTCACAGTCCTTACGTTTTTCAGAACACGGAAAAAGTGGCCCGGGCTTTCCGTTGATTGTATGTGCGTCCGACATATTTGGAGGTAATCCCAAGTTATTTCCCTGCTTCTCCACCTCCTCAACATCTGCATTCCACCATTCTCCTGCAGCATAAAAATTGCTCAACATAGTATTAGTATATTGAGCTCAAGTTTAGGCCCCACATTAATAAAAATTGTCCGACTGGAATTTAGATTGCACAAGAGGCTTTTAGACGAGGAAGTACAAGGTGCATTTTGCTCTTCCGAAACTCACCTAACAAAATCACTTCTTCTCTATCTGGTCTTGGGAAAGGAAATGGAGTCCCTTGTTTCGGCGTGATCACAATAGCCCCATAAACGGTGGCCCTTAGCCAGAAAATGTGTGCATGCCACCACAATGTACCTCTTTGCCCTGTTACATTGAAGTCATATACATAGCTATTTCCTGTCTGAATTGGACATTGTGTAATATAAGCCGGTCCATCGGCCCAGCCATTTCGATATTGCTTCAATCCGTGCCTAGAACAACCCCCGAATTCCGATGTTAAAAAATAAATCATTTAGACAAGGTGGTTCAATATGTCGGTGCTTGTGTGTGCTCGTTCATACCAGTGGATGGACATGTTATACTGCGCATGGTTCGTTACATTGACAAGAACTCTATCTCCTTCTCTAGCATAGATTGTTGGCCCCGGAAATCTCCCATTAACAGTAACAATAGGCTTCGCATGGCACAATCGACTCACATTCTTCACTTGAATCTGCATACAAGAAATCAAAGTGGATATGAATGCGTACACTTCGGTTTACTTACTAGCTATTTAAAGCATTATGTATCTGTGGTCGAGATTACATAACCCCATTAAGATAGAACGAGCTCAAATTAAACCACTCACAGCAAACTGATATTTCTTAACGGCTGCCTCAGCATGAAAAGAGATGAAACAGAGAAACCCGAATAACAGTATATGAAAGCGAATAAATTTTGTTAAACTATCCATTCTTCTTTCAAATGAGAAGAGCAAACGATATGAGATAATGTCTCTTCAGCACAAACCACACCGAATATTCATAAACAAAGTCCGACCAGGTATAAAAGCACAGTTGAGAATCAGGATTATTGTCAAGTACATAGATCATGATGGCAGAAATGCAGTATACTTTATAGAGTTGTCATGAAAATGTAGGTTTCCAGTTTGTTAGGTGAAAGAGGAAGTGAATTGGGCTTGTAAGCGAAATATTTTTTGATAGAGACTTGTAGGCCATTAACTGACTTAAAAGGCTTAGAAATACATAAGAATTAAGCCAAGAAAAAGAACAAATTAAGCAAGTTTGTGAAAAATTCTGCATACATGAGAGGTACACAAGGCCAAACCGTGCCCGCCTACTGATGCTTTGCTGAGCTTTACAGTTAAGCAATGAAATAACATTTCAATTCAAATCTTTTACACTAATGTGCAACTTTTTGTTAACTAAACCTGTCTTACGGATTGAGAAAAAGTTTTGCAGAGAATAAATGAATATTATCAGATTACGAAACGTCAAAGTTCAAGTTTTACCATCACTCATTAATGAAAGTTCCAATTATCCGACGTTTGATGTAAAAAAGTAAAAACGAATTGAACTTGCACACGAGGATCACGAAGAACGAGTTAAATGTGAATAGCTTTCCATTGGTGTGCTGCAAAATTTTTGAGGGATTTCGTTCTTTCCATTTAATTTTGCAGAATGCGTAAATTCTTGTAAAATTGTTGCTGTTAAGAATCTCTTTTTATTACCAACCTCACATGGGATGGAAAAGGAGGCTTGCACCTCGTAAATTTACCTCTTCTGAAATGGACAGATGTGATACTATTGTAGCATAAAGTTGGATGAAATTTACTCCAACATAGAAAACTCGTTAAGTATTACAATATAGTACAACTCACTCTTAAAGCCAACTTATTACAGGGGGAAGCTCGACTGGTTATAAACCCATAAGCTAAACCAAACGTTGGCGATGTCAAATATAGTTCACGTTGTACATTTATCTTGCGAAAATACCAGTCGAAGTAAAAGGCTACCCCGAACAATATGGGTTTTGAGTTAATTATGTAATCAAATGATACGTATAAATTTCTATATTCTTTGATTTTAAAGGGACCTTATCATTACAAAATAGACTATGATAACTAGGTCAATTTCAACATGGAACTGCAACTTTCCCCTGTCTGATATGACCCGTAACAGTTATAAACCCATAAGCTAAACCTTACGTTGGCGATGTGAAATATAGTTCACGTCGTACATTTATCTTGCGAAAATAACCAGCTGAAGTAAAAGGTTACCCCCGAACGATAAGGGTTTTGAGTTAATTATGTAATCAAATGATACGTATAAATTTCTATATTCTTTGATTTTAAAGGGACCTTATCATTACAAAATAGACTATGATAACTAGGTCAATTTCAACATGGAACTGCAACTTTCCCCTTGATGTATATATTTACATCTTGTTATACGTTGACATATTTATGGATTAATTTTTATACGTAATTCTTGAAGGATTACTAATAAATTTCAACATGAAGATCAAGATTTTTCTGTACCTACAAACCTATATACCTAGTTAATGCCCAGAAAACTTTTCAAAACAAGAATAGTAGAAATAGTAGAACAGACGCAATCATGCCCTTTACACCTAGAACGAAGCTCACCCCAGCACGAACTCACAAACGAAATAGGCCGTTCTCTTGTTCCAATAATAGCTCCGCATCAGCATTCGATTCTTATAACATAAAATTACGAAAACCTGGAATTTGCATTGGCGAAGAAAGAAAAAAATTTTAAAAAAAAAATCCATATGCATACTTAAGAAACATATACTTACACTGCACATTGAGATATGCATGTTGAACATTTGAACAAGTCCAGAGTACAAAACTTGTTTTCACACTCAAAATAGTGTAACTAAGGCTTGCTTTGACGTATGACCTTCATAAACAACTCATTCTCTCTTTCAGATATGCACAAATATGCAGAACGTAAAACATTTCAACAAACTAAAAATCGAAAACCGAGAAATGTATTCCGGAAATCGGGAACATTACTTCAGATGAGAAAACAGACATGCAGGAATACATGAATCTGACTACAAAATATTTGGGAGTTCAGAATCCAACCTCTGCTGCAACTCTTTGATCTTCATCGAGAGCTCGGCCTTTTGGTCCTTGTAGCTACTCAGCAGGTATTCTTTTCCTTATATCACTTTCTTTATCTCGCTCACTTTCCTCGTCAGCAGTTCAATCTTTTCTCTATCTCCTTTACCTTTTCCGGATACTCTGAATTGATTTCAACTTTAAGATACTCGTTTCCATGGCCTGTTGGAAATTGTTGTTCAACCATTCAATAAAGGATGTGATAAATAATTAAATTTTTTTTTTTACAGCAGTGCTGGGCGCCCCTGCGCCCGTACTATCTGCACTAGCCATTGAGAGCAGTTTTTTGGTTTGAAATTGGTGCCTTTTCCACTTATTTTGGCACCAATTTGTGGAGTATTGATGGTGACCTATATATA
>CAIGRR010201091.1:0-11432 GCA_903798365.1 Fraxinus sp. 1973-6204 | reverse complement strand
ACCTATCACGGATTAAAATTAAATTTTTAGTAAATTTTGATAAAAAGAAAAAATAAAAAATGATGAAATGTATAGTTTAAAAGTCGTGAATTTTATGAAATGTATGATTGAAATTAATTGTAGACTTTAACTTAAATTAAAATTAAAATTTTAAACTTTACTAAACGAGGTTGACGGCGGCCTCCCAACGAAACCAAACTCATCTTCATTGATTAATTCTCGAGGGTTAAACTGGTAGGGGTCAGGACTAAACATTAGAGCTCGACCAATCACGCGTGTAACTCATAAGTACTTTGTGGACGAGCTTGCAACCAACAGATGAACCATAAAATAAAACTCAATAAAAGTAGACTTATTTATAACAAGTATAAAGACTATAATAAGATGAAATTTGTCAAAAATATATTTAAATAATGTAGGTGTAATAACCTCGACATTTACTAGAATATTATACAAGGGACCCACTTCAAATATATTATATTCTTTCCGAAATTCCATGTGGAGGTGTTCACACCATCATATATATAAAATTATATATAAGTAGCACTAACATAATTCATTATAGAAAGTACATCATTTTTTATTTTATTCCCATAATTGTCGGTTTGTTAACTATATTCTTTCGGTGCAACTAAAAACATATTGAAAACAAAATTCTATATGGTAATAATTTTGTATCATAAATTAATCCCAATACCATGGATGCATTACTAGCTACGCATTGTATTATGGGTAGTGCTACGTATATCAAATATTTGACATAATCTTTTACCTACACGATACGTGGCGGCCCCCTCTTGGGAGGGTGACTGGTTAAAAGATTATGTCAAAAATTTAGTACAAATAGATTTTTCCTTGTATTATTATATGATCCTAGGTTGTATGCTCTCTCTTTTCCTTTAGTCAATAGAATGGTAAAATTAATTGAGATTTAAAGATTATGATGACACCTCAGCCCAAGAATTAAAATTACACTATTTAGTTTCATACTAGTCAAAGTTGAACATTCATTATACGTTTTTTTTTTTAAATACTTTATAAATGCTATTAAAATAATACTTGATTCCGATTTATTGGGAGGATTTGATGAGTCTTAAACGAATTGAAGAAAATAAGATTTAGGATTGATATTTAATAAAAGAAAATTGTACTATCAAAACTCATCTTTTATGATTCAATTTTTTTTGTGATGATGAAATACTACAAATAATCGGCCTTTTTATACTAAATTCGGTACATAAAAAGTAATTGTTAACATATGAATTTAAAATCCATTAAAATTTCTAGATACATTAAGATAAATAAATTTATTTATAATAACTCTATATTGATGTCGATCAAGATTCATTAAGTTTGGATTAATGTGAATATTAATTAATTGAGAATTAATGACATGAGATTCATACATTATAAGAATTTTGTAATATTTATTATATGTTGAAAAATGAAAAGTAAGATATTATTAAAATAATTGAATTGTAGTAATGTTAAAATTGTCTAAAAAATGATTCTCACTTAATATGATATTTAGCTCCTGTTTGGTACACATTAAAATTTTCATTTTCATTCTTTTACTCATTTTCAACCACACATTTTTAATAAAATAATATTTTTCATTATATGAATAACTTTTCCTTTTTTAACTACACATTCTCCATCAATCTACTATTTCAAAATACATCTTTACAAAATAATGTGGCTCAAACACACCCTTAATATATTATAGATGTACAGTCATATTATAAAATTTAGAGTTGTAGAAGAAAACTATTATGGTGTGTTTAATAGATATTATTGAGAAATGAATGTATTTTAAATAGCGACATGATGAGAAATATATGGTTAAAAAGTAATGAAAAATTATTGATGTGATGGAAAATATTATTTTATTAAAAAATTTATAATTGAAAATGAGTTTTAAAAAAATGTATATTTTTTTTAAAAAAAAGTGTGTCAAATATGGTCTAATTTTGAAACAAATTTTATAAAAATGAAGTCAAACTATTTTATTTGATTTAGATACATTTTTTTAAAAAAAAAAGTGTGTCAAATATGGTCTAATTTTGAAACAAATTTTATAAAAATGAAGTCAAACTATTTTATTTGATTTAGGTCAACATTCAACGATGAATAAATAAAAAAAATTGTACGATTTTCTCAAACAAACGATAGCACGACTTCTAACTATTTTGATATGGATGATGAACAATTCTGTTTATTAAAAATAAGAAAAAAAAAATATTTATTTAAGTTTTAAAACCTATACACTTGTACTTCTTGAATATCAATGGATGGTAGGGCAAATCGAGTCAGGCCACAAAGCTTGATTTTTTTGCAAAATAGACCACGTGGTACGTACATCAATTAATTTAGAACAATTTCTAAATGATTGTTGATTAGTTGTATGGACTGAAATGTGTATACATAATCCTAGAAGTGTGTAGAAGGGGATGTCACTAACTAATAAAAGTTGACATATAGACACGTCGTACATTTGAAAATTTGAACATAGACGTCATCGGCATTGTCGAAAATTGTAGGCTTGCACCATATCAGAGGTGGGAATATTTTATTTTACTCATCATGGGTAGGAGATCATTTCTATACGAAACGTATAGTTAAAATTAAAATTTAATTTTGACATTTAAATTATAAAAATATTATAATAAAAGGCAAACAAGTAGCTAGAGAAATTGGCATCCCAACAAAAGATAATAATTACAATCAACAAAGTAGCTGTACGGACTTGAGCAGTGCAAAATAAGTGGCTATAAGCCATGCATAAAGTAGTGCGCAAAACAAATTATTTTGCCATTTAAAAGTAGACAAGATGGATGGAGAGGCACTTAATGTGTACCATATTTGCCAAAATCACATGAAATACTAGAGTTGTGGTGTGAGTACACGGAACCCATCGATACCTCACAATGAGGGAAGGTGGGATTTTTTTTTGGCAATTTTTTATTACCACAAGTCCCTCATGGGGCCCACCCATGTGAGCGTGGAATATTTCTACGAAACCAATTTTTGCACGTATGACTTTGTTCGAAATACTAACAACCCATGACATCACTTAAATTGATGTATATTAAGTTGTCTCATGCATGAACATTCCGCATAGGGGTGACAAAAAAGCTCGTCGGCTAGACGGCTCAGGCTCGGTCCAAAAAAAGCTCGAGTGGGGCCCGGCTCGGGCTCGGTTACAACGAGCTGCTCGGGCCGAGCCTCATTTTTTTGCCGGGCTTTGCTCGGGTCCAAAAAAGCTCGAGTCGAGCCCAAGTTTTTTTTATTTAATTTATAATATGTATAAACCGTACAAATTTTAAATGTTTTAAGTAAAAAAAATGTAGATTTGACATTAAAAAATAAAAAAATCCGAGCCGGCTCTGCTCGGGCTCGGCTTTGCCCGCTAAGGCTCAAGCAGAAAGCTCAGACCGAGCCTCATTTTTTTTGGTTGGGCTCGACTCGGCTCGGGCCCAAAAAAGCTCAAACCGAGCCCGAGCTTTTTTTTTTTCAACTCGGGTTCGGCTCGACTCGTTGACATAGCTAGTTCCGCATGTGGCCCACCCATGTGAGCGTGTGTAAAATTCATGTGAAACCAATTTCTATATGTATGACTTTGTTCGAAATACTAACAACTCTTGACATCACTTAAATTGCTGTATATTAAGTTGTCTCATGCATGAACATAGGTACACAAGTATCGTACATATCTCTATTAATAAGGTACCGTGGACAAATTTAGGTAAATCTTTCGACTCATTGTTCTAAAAACGAGGTGCACCCACTTGTAGTGTTACCAACGTTCGACTTCTATAGTTTCTTCACAATTAGCCTCCCATCTAAGTGATGATTAGAAAAGTCCACGAATAGTTATGCATAGACTCAAAACATATGATAATTCGTATTATCTAAGAGTAGTTGATAAGCCGCGTATAGAAATCAAACTTTACAACTGGATTGATTGAGACACTGTAATGAGAATAAACCTAAACCGTTTCTTTCTTTTTCTTTTTTTCTATTTTTCTTGGTTCTTTTAAGATTTTTATCCCTCTTGTAATTTTCAATGAAACCAACTATCTGCAGTTGTAATATTATTTCTGTGATTTTGATTGATGTTTAGGGTTTGAAAATGGTTTTATCAAATTCATAATGTTGGTGAAATTTATGTTTCTTGTCCTTTGCTAGTACTTTCATGTGATTTTATATTCTGTCAGAAATAATTCAGTCCGGGTTTGGCATCCATTAACTTAAAATTTATTTTCTCTCCCTTCTTATCTAACACATTTTTGAATAAAGAGTGTATTTAAAGAGGGCTCCCCTTGGTGTACAGGGCCATGTATACTGGGCGCCGAGTTTGTCAGCCCCCCCCCCCCCCCCCCTATCACAAGGCGCCAACTCGACGCCCTGTACCAGGGGCCTTTCCCATTTAAAGAACTTTATTGAGAAAATAATGTATTTTAAATAGTAGTATAATGAAAAATATGTGGTTAGAAAGTAAGGAAAATTTATTGATGTGATGGAAAATATTATTTTATTGAAAAATGTGTGGTTGAAAATAAATTTTAAAAGAATGTGTGTCAAACAAGGGCACAATAATATTACACATAAACAAAAAAATTTCTTTCATTTTAACTATACATTTTCTGAAAAAAAAAAAAAATACTATTTCTCTCATTATAAGTCTGTTCAGTGTGGCTTAAAAGTCAATTAAAACTGAAAATATAGTCGTTATTGGGTCTCACTCGTCTAATAAAAGTTAACAATAACGGCTAATTTTTCAATTTTAATCTGATTTTAATCTCTACCGAACACGCTCTATATATTGAAATAATGGAGTTCAAACATGAGCTCAATATGAAGGAAATTGGAAAAGATGTCCACTTTTATGTAGTCATTTACAAAAATATATAAAATTTGTTCAATATCCATTTTATTATGACTAGCGGTGGATCGTGCGTTGCACAATGACTGTTATAATTTTGTAAGAGATTTTGTCGTAACGACAATATATTTTAGAACATATAAAGTTTAATTATATAGCGTCAATAATGTGACCAACGGTATTTATCATATGGGCCAAAGTTCTACTATCGCTCCCACCTCTCCTTTTGCAAATGCTAACAATATCTTGTTATTTAACAAACTAATTAACTAAATGAAAATAGATCCCCTGACTTTTGAGCCCAACAAGTAACACAGTTGTCACATCAACGGTGGACATTATATCATTTATCTAATATTATATTTTAACTTTTTTTTTAGCATTATATAGTGTTATTCATTATTCTCTACTAAAAATGTGGTTCAAGTGTATATTTTGTTATTTTCAAATTATGTCACTTATTTTGTCGAATGGGATTTTCAATTAACTTTCTCTTTGCTAACAAATTAAGCAATCAATGTTACAGAAATGATCTCATATTCATGGTGGGTAGGAGTTATCTTGTCCATCACTGACGTGTATTTAAAATTTTTAACGATTCAATGTTGAATTGTAAAAACTTGTAGGCTTGCACCATATCAACGGTGTGCATATTTTATTTAATCCACCACGAGTAGGAGATTATTTCTATACGAAACGTATAGTTAAAATTAAAATTTAATCTTGACATTTTACTTATAAAGATATTATAATAAAAGGCAAACAAGTAGCTAGATAAATTGGTATCCCAACAAAAGATAATAATTACAATCAAAATTTCTGTCAAATCGTTTTGGCAAAGTAGCTTTACGGACATGAGCAATGCAAAATAAAGTAAAGAAAAAAAACGTTGACATACGTTGTCAAATCAACGGTGGACATTATATATTTTATCCAATATTATATTTTAACTTGTTTTTTTAAGCATTATATAGTGTTATTCATTATTCTCTACAAAAAATGTGGGTAAAAGTGTATATTTTGTTATTTTCAAATTAAGTCGCTTATTTTGTCGAATGGGATTTTCAATTAACTTTCTCTTTGCTAACAAATTAAGTAATCAATGTTAAAAAAAAAAAGTACACTTTTATGTAGTCATTTACAAAAATATACAAAAACATTAAGAATTTGTTCAATAGCCATTTTATTATAACTAGTGGTGGATCGTGCGTTGCACGATGACTATTATAATTTTGTAAGAGATTTTGTTGTAACGACAATATATTTTAGAACATATAAAGTTTAGTTATATAGTGTCAATAATCCGACCAACTGGATTTATCATATGGGCCAAAGTTCTACTATTGCTTCCACCTCTCCTTTTGCAAATGCTAACAATATCCTGTTATTTAACAAACCAATTAACTAAATGAAAATAGATCCTCGGACTCTTGAGCCCAGCAAGTAACATTAATCCAATTTGTAAAATATGAAAGACATACGTCTTTATGTGAGTAACAACTTGACGTGCCAGTATCAGCAAACCTCAGCCTAATCAGCCAGAATATGCAATACATGACAGTCAAGTAGTTGTCTAGTAAGTAAATTCCGACCTAACGACCCATTGTGATCATACAAATTTTACCTTCCAAGCAGGCAAATCATTGGAAATGGGAGAAAAAAAGTGACAAACTTCAATTGTTGCATCAAATTCTATCAAGAAAACTAGTTCTTGCTGATATCCACTTCTTTCGAGATAAGTTACATAATTTATGTTCTTTGCATCAATCGCCGCCTAAAGAAAATTTTGAGTACTAACAGATGTACAGATGAGAAAACATAAAACCAGCTTCTATGTTTTCAAAGTTGTACCTTGGCATGAATTGAATACAGAGAAAATAATTCCAAACCTTCTCAGTCTGGTATACTTCCATATTGTTCATTTGCATATAGAAACCTTTTATCAGCCATCATTTTCAATCTTTTCGACACATCAGCCGGTTGAAGTGAAGAAGGGTGCTGTTGTTTCATAAAATATTACATCCTTCCCACCCATCTTTATACCAACAATAATATGCGTGCCAAACTTTTCAATGAACTTGAAAGAAAAATATGAACTAATAACAAAGGCGGAATCTTGGAAAAACAATACATTTTAAAATATAACACAAAGGGAGCAAATGGTATCATGGATCAATCCAATTATATTTAATACTAGAACTCAACCACTTTTAGCTCAAAATTTATAAGACTTCTTGGTAAATAATATATTCTCATATAGAATTTTAGATGATTAACAACGTAAAGAGTAGAAGGAAATAATTTTTCATGTCGACATAAATTTTGAAAATGCAATAATAATCAGAATTATATGTAGCATATTTGAAGGATTTATGACAGCAGCAGGAGGCTTGAATTTAGTTAGTGGACCTTGTCCTCCTTAGCTCAGAAGATATACTTTCAAAGAAAGGTACACGGATTGGGCAAGCCATTACAAAGGTGTTCAAGCTTTCTTAGTATTCTATCACCTTCCCTTTTCTTCACACATAAGCCCGCAATGGCCCAGCCATACTACCAACTCCATAAAAACAGAAAAAGCAAGATTAGCAGAAACATCACACTACCACTGACAATTAGCAGGAGCTCTAGACATAAGGGTGCGCAAAGTATTTTCAAACGCACACAAAACTAATCTACCCCTTCTGTAAACAAGGAATAAGAAGCAAAACAGGTTTCAACTTTTCGAAACACCAATAGAACAGAAGGCTTAAAAATAGCTTGCAATCAGAATAATAGTAGTGTCTCCATTACGCTTATACCTTGCCAATGCAGCGGGCTTCCACGATGATGAGACTTCCTTTTTTATGTGATCAGTCAGCACCATCTAAGATTTCTCAAGTACAAATGTGTAGAGCGTTATGAACATTCCATTAAAAGCAAATGTTTTTGCGTAAGCTGCATCTTTTTGCCAACTACCAGAAAACTCAAACATAGCATTGAAGAGCCCAGAAGGAATTTCTCCAGCTCTTGGTTAAATTGCTCTGACATCTAGAGGGTAATTTGCAAAAAATAAAAAATAAAAAATAAAAAATCATGAAATTCGAGATAAAAATATGTATAAGCAAGCAGAGAATATGTATGCATTTGTTTGTTCTTCCAATCTTCTTCTACTTTTTATGGTATTTGATTGTTTTATTTTGTGTTTATGATTGGTAAATGGAGAAAAAGAGAAAAAAAATTGTTTCAAATGTTGTCAAAGCATTACATGAAACCAACTTTTATATATAACTATTTCACAACATTCTTGCTCCAGATTATAAGAGTACACAATAATATTAACAGGTAATTGCAGTATAGTAACATCATCAAGCTAGTATGGAGTTTACACCATTGAACGGGACAAAGGGAGAGAGAGAGAGAGAGAGACATAACTATATATTTAAACAAGATTGCTGCTTGACATCAAAACCGCATTGATGCAATCACAAATAAATGGCTGCAACCATGTAAAATAAGATTCCCTGGCAGTCAACAACCAAGAATGTGCAAAACACATACCAATCAGTCATAAGAGAATGACATACGAGTCAAATAATTCTGCGAGCTTCCCAAGTTCTGGTGGAATATTCCGAACAATTAGTTTATCATTCAGTTCCATGTTAAGCAAAAAAACACTTTAGTACGATGATGCGTCATAATTCATGATCCGTAAAAACAGAAAGCACATACGAGGCTTTGGAAGCAGAGGCTAAGTGCTCATTATCATCCTGTAGATGTCTCACATAAAAAACTGTGCAAGTTTATGCAGAAATGAATTGGAAAGAAGACTAATAGTAACATACAAAAAGTGGAGCTTTGTCCATAGGCTTAGAGTATGTTTGGTAGAGATTAAAATTGGATTAAAATTGAAAAACTACTCGTCATTGTTGATTTTTATTAGATGTGACCAATAGCGGCTATATTTTCAATTTTAATTGAATTTTGAGCTCTCCCAAACGGCTCTTTAATGTTTTTCCGCAGTGTAAATTTCAAAAATTTAAAACTCTATAATTGATAGATGAAAACAATTTAAATATATCATAAAAATCAATTCCTCCACTTCAAAATTCTTAATTTATTTCCCCCTCAATCATTTTAGCTTCGAATTGAACCATGTAGTATGATTCAAATTTACCAATTAAGTAAAACTATAATTTGGCTACGGAAGACAATCATTTAACCCATGTTTGTTCCACATTAGTTTAGTATTAAAATTCATTTTTGGACCCTTTTTTTCAAATTTATGGGTCCCACCTTGAGAGAGTTTGGTCAAAAAATGTGGCCGAGACCCCTCCCCAACGGTCATATTTTTACTTAAAATGCCAGACAAATGGAGGCTTAAGCGGAAAAGGGCAAATTATGACATCCAAATTAGGAGAAACACAATATATATAAATACACAACCATTCGGCTATGTAAGCATGAATTTATACATATATATTATCTACTTAAAAGAGTTGAGAGTAGTTAGGGGGTGGATGGAGCAGAGTTGGATTTGCTCATTGTTGCACGTGTAGTCATAGAACGGAGAAATGGCAAAGTAATCGAACACCAAATTCCGATCTAGTGGGTAAGTGTTAATCATCATCGTGGAACAAAAATCATAGTAAGAGAATGAAGTATCTCTATAATATAACAATGCTTAATCTTGACATCACCAAAATAATACTAATACACGAAGTCAAACGTCAAGAAGCCAAAAATTATTGTTGACGAAATTTCTTTTACCAAGAAAATAATGTTTTCTTCCGAAAATTCCTAATTTGTAATAACACAAAGAAGAATTAACATATATCTTTAGCTTGAATTTGAAAATTTATAAATGATTTATTTATCAAAGAATTTCTCAAACTGATTATTTTCTACTAAAGCTAGATATGTTGATCATAGATTCACAATCAGATCAATTCAGAATTATAAGAAAGTTCACCCGATTAAAAAAAATTCTTTTTAACCCTCCAAAATACGCTATTAACACACACAAGAATAAGAAATTATTTCATGCCTGGTCCATTACAGATCAACAAAAACTCTGCAATATAAAATTATCCACAGAGAGAGCTTGAATCACTCAATTATCACACTATCGATGAGGATTGAAAAAAATATATAAAAATCTAAAGCTCACAAGGATGTATGCTACAAAACGAAAGAAGAAATTCGTCGTCACAACCATAAACCATCGCAAGTCAGAAGCTTTCAAGACTGGACATTCGAACCATATTCGACGAATCGAGGGACTGCAACATCACCACGACACGACGTTAATGCCAAGAAATTAGATGGAATACATACCCTCCGTTATAATGGAAGTGAAATTACTCACCCATACAGAGAAATCCATATTAGAGAAGCAAAAAATGAAGTTGCAGTTCGATTTTTAGAAAAAGGGCGAAAAAGGTAGCTTCAAATGAATTCATTGAGGGTTTTGGTCGACTGTAGAGAGAGAAAATGAAGAGAAGAAGGGGGAAGACGGATGCATGGAGAATGGAGGAAAGTAGCATGGAAGTTAGCGTGAAAAGATGGAGAAAGAGTAATAGAATAAAAAGAAATGGCTAAAAAACATGATATATACATGACATCACAAATGAGGCCTTATGAATAGTGACAAGCAAGTTTTCTCTTTTAGAGCGTGTTCGGTAGAGATTAAAATCGGATTAAAATTGAAAAATTAGTTATTATTGTTGACTTTTATTAGACGGACAGAACCCAATAACGACTATATTTTCAATTTTAATTGAATTTTAAGCACGACCGAATACGCCCTTAATGGTGTAGGGATTTAAACCAAAATGTCATCATTATCGATTTTAAATTTCACAACGAGCACAAAATTATTCATATAAGTAAATATTGTATTGGTCGGTAATAACTTGACACATAGCATACTAGGGGTGTAAACGAGCCGAAATTCGAAGCTCGGGCTCGGCTCTTGCAAAATGGATTAGGGCTTTTTTTGGCTCGAGCCGAGTAAAGGCTCTCGGGCCTCAATGGGCTCCTCGATTTTTTATTTTTTTTAATATGTGACATAAATTTTTTGCCTACATAGCTGCATCTTCACCCCTTTCATTTCAATTTTATTTTTAAAAAAATTTTATACTGGCCACACGGATCAACTCGAGCTTCTCTAGGCTGAGCCAACGAGCCAAATTGACATCCCTATAACTTACTAATTTAAAGAAATGCCATGTGATCATGTATTAAATATCACATCTTCCTATAAGTGGATAAATAAATTATGTACAAAATATCGAGAACTATACTTAAAATGTCAACAAATTTATGAAATGTAGAGAACTCTCATGTTCAAAACGAAATCTCATTCTAAACAAATGAAGTATCAATTGTCAAGATTAACAGAGTCTAAACGTAGATAACAACTTTTAAAATGTCGAGAACAACAACTATTAAACACAACTTATCAAAAAAATCAAATAAAAATTATCTTCTATCGAGAATTGTAGAAAACCTAATCAACTCGCAAATTTGGATGAGATTAAATTGTTCAAAATGAAATTATATGATTTTC
>CAIGRR010200994.1:0-13839 GCA_903798365.1 Fraxinus sp. 1973-6204 | reverse complement strand
ATGGTAACTCCCGCTTGCAACAAAATCAATTCCACCTTGCGGGAAATCGAACTCTGCACGCTACCGCGCTGAGCCCTAACCCCCCCTCCCTTTGCCACTGGGAGATTTGCCCTGGGGGCAACCCTACTTAAATTATAGGTAAAATATGGGGATAAAGTTAGCATTTTGTTGTCCACCATAAACACAGTTAATAATTCATTCGAAAATGAGTAATTAAATGCCTATTCAATTTTTTTTCAGAAAAAAATGGATCCTACAACCTCAAATATTCTATAAAACGTGAATTGTTAGAGACACTTTGTCCTCATTTAAGTGTAAAAAAAATTCATTATATTGAAGACTATCGATTTATACGAAAATGAAATGTCTGTTCAAAATTTTCAGGAAAAAAATGGACCCTACAAGTATGGAGGTTACCTTTTGGTGTGACGATTCCAAGCTAAGCCTTTTGAGGATGTTAACAAGAAGCTTAAGAAATATTTATAATAAAGATGAGGATACAAGTGTGTTGTGCAGAGAGATTGTGTGTGTGTGTGTGTTTTTATGGCATGTAAATACTAGAGGATATTTTGAAAACAACCATACTACTTGTACAATCAAATGGTTGACAAATAGGTTGATCGGCACTCACAATGGGGGTGGCTCACTTTTTTTTGAATTTTAAGTATGCGGGTCCCACAAGCATGTGAGACGTTGTCAACTTCGATTCTTAACCTCTTATGTACAAATAGAATTTTCCTTTTGAAAATTTTGGCAAGTCATTTCTTGGGAACAACCGAACAAGTGGCCTATAATATCTTGGAGCTTGTTTGGATATGATTTTAAAATTTAATTTTTTTTTTAAAATCATTTTATTTAATTTTTTTTAAAATCATTTTCAACTCTACATTCTACGTGATCGATAATTTTTAGTACTTTTTAATCACGCATTTCTTAAAAAAAATATTTTTCAATTTAAAAAATCTCTCCTAAACAAGTTCTTTCTTTGGAAACTTTGGCAAGCACATTGAAGAGATAACCTACCTTGAATATTAGCAGGGAGGCTAATGGCAAGTTGGATTTCTCTCTTTTCTATTCCCTTCAACAAAATTGGTCCACGTGTCGAATATACCCCCAAAATATGAACATGGCCATTTCCATTTGTGTAGGGTTAGGGGAAATGGATTGATGGGGAAATTGATATTTCACAAGTCGATGACAAAATTAAAAATGGAAATTCAAGTCCGTGGGACGTGTCAAGACCGTTTCTTGAAATTGTCATTTCGAATATTATTATAATACAATCTCACGAAGTCCAACTATCAAAATCTGCACCAAACAGGCGCCTGGGATTTCATAATTGAAATGGTAAACTTTCTCTTGTTATATAAAGATTTTTTTTTATTATCTTTTTTACATTATCACGAGTGCCATAGTATGTTTGGTAAACGACATTAGAAATAATTAAAAAAGATTTAAACTTTATTCCTCAATAGCGTCCACTACCATCTTATACTAGTAGGATTTAGATTATAGAATTTTCCGTGCTCAAAATCATCTGCAAGCTTTAATAAGATGGTACAAATTGAACAAATGGACAGATTTGATAAAACTACCATGATCAAAGACTGGGAACTTTCATTTGCAATTAAAATGTGAATTTTGCTACTTTTTTAGATGATTTTACCGGAATCAAATTGTCAGAATGAGTTGGCAAATTGTGATTAGATGGTTGAAAAATAGTTTTGACCAACTACCAATGAAATGTTGCCAAGTGTCAATCTACACAATTATGATAAAATCAATTTGGCAATATAGCATAACTCTTAAAATGCATCTAGTGGGAATATAATTGCACTTTATAGTTTCACAAGTGTGTTCTTGGTTCAACATGCATGAGAGCAACAAACGTTGTCAGTCAAAAAATTAGTCTGACTAAGCTGGGATACATGGGTACCAAAAAAAAAAAAAACAAACAAACGTTGTCAGTGCTAGGATCACGTCAAGGAATCTCTCTCCCATACAATTACAGCTATTTTCAGTTAATTCAAGGTTTACTANCATAACTCTTAAAATGCATCTAGTGGGAATATAATTGCACTTTATAGTTTCACAAGTGTGTTCTTGGTTCAACATGCATGAGAGCAACAAACGTTGTCAGTGCTAGGATCACGTTAAGGAATCTCTACCCCATACAATTACAGCTATTTTCAGTTAATTCAAGGTTTACTATTGTCAAGTCTCTGGCAAAAACTACTTAAATATGACGACTTGAAACCTGTAGTAGGCATTATTTTCTCAAAATTCCAACAAATACAAGTAAAAAAAAAAATAACACGTTCTTAAAAATCTGAATTTCAACAACAAAGCAGAAGAAAAAGGAATACATGCTTCATGTACACATATCCTAGACTAGGAAAGTACGACCTAACCAATAAAAATACGGACTCACAATTGCCCTCAGAAGGCAAAACAATGGCAGAGATTATAGGGTCTTTAGTCTCCCTGCACAAAAAATACTAATATAATTAACTGCAAAGATTGTCAAAAATTGCTGCGAACTTGCAACAAGCAGAATAGGCACACCACCAGACAGATCCAGTCAAGGTAAAGCGAAAACAACAGCCAGAACATCATGAAAAAGCCGGATCGCTATCTCTTACAAGAATTGGACATCACTGTACAGTTTTGATGTTAGAGCAGAGATCAGTCTTTGGGCAGAGACATAATCCTTCGTTAACACCTCCACACCAGTTACATGTCAAATCCGGGCATCGCAAACTGGGATGCAAAACATTCAACTTGTGTTTGGAGCCCGACAATTTCATTGTTATTCTCAAGTCCCTTCAGAAAAGCTTTAGGCAGTTTCGAATGTTCTCTCTGTACAGAACTAGCAATTTGGGCAGCTCTAACGAGAAAATCAGCTATCATCTCAAAATCATCCTCCAGACAGCCTCTAGATGTCATCGCAGGAGTACCTGCACCATAAATATGAAAAGCTATCACTACTGTGCAAATACTTTTATCATACAAAGCTCATGAAAATAAGTTGGTGTTTACTCACCAATCCTTACACCTCCAGGGGTAATATTGCCACTATCATCAAAGATTGTAACTTTGTTGAGAGTCATGTGACACAGCTCACAGACCTTCTCGAAATTCTTACCTATAAATCACAATAACTAGAACCAATAAGATCATATGTTACAGTCAAAAAATCAGGAACAGAAACGTCTTGTAAACAATCCAGTCTTTCAGAAGTTCAACGCATACAAAGGATGGGCATTGCTGTGATTATTACAATAGATGCAGGAGTTCACAAAGGAGGAAGCCACATAAATCGAGAAAAAAGGAATTTATGCAAGACACAGAATCAGGTTCATACAATATTCTTGATCAAGGCAAATTATAACTCTTATTCTACTTACTCTCCAGAAGTAACATATCGAGCAAGTTCAAGTTTCAAGCTCTAAAGTTGTTATTGACCAAAGGGCATAGAAAGCCTAGATATATCGAGCAAGTACATTTTGCATTGAATAGAAATTTCATTTTGATAGCGCAGGACCCAAGCTGTTCCGAATAGAACGGCAAACAAGTCTAGATAACAATTTTTTTCTTCTTAGGATCTAAAAAACCTCCAATTGTATCCGTACTGGCAGAAATTCATTAGCCATCATATTCAAGGTATAAATCACCCGCTTGCCGCCGCATGGTCAACATAGAAAAAGAATTACCAAAATATACTGAGATGATATCAACAAAATGATCCAAAACACATTCGTCAAGACCACATGAAAATTTTGAAAACAAACAGGTTCAAAAAACTATATTCTGTGTAGATAAAAAAAAAAGGAAGAAGAAATCAAACTACAATGCCAAACAAAGTAAATGCATTTGAACGCATTTTAGTTGTCAAAAGCATCAAAATGAAGATATGGCCGTATAATTTTATGGAACAAACAATATACCTGTCAATCCAAGATTTCTTAGATCCCAAAGCAACATATGATTGTCGGTGCCTCCAGTGACCAGCTTACATTTTCTTCTTAATAAAGCAGATGCTAAGGCCTGAGCATTTTTCTTCACTTGTTGCATGTAAGTCTTGTACTCGAGAGTAGCCACTTGTTTCAAAGCTACTGCAAGGGCCGCAATGTGGTTGTTGTGCGGGCCCCCTTGCAATGCTGGGAAAACAGCAAAGTTTATCTTTTCCTCAAAATCATATCTATCACTGTCATCACCTTGATACAAAAGCATGCCTCTTTTCCTCGGCTTTGGGCCCTTCCTGTAGAAAATAATTCCTCCCCTTGGACCTCGAAGACTTTTATGGGTTGTAGATGTTACAATATCACAGTATTCAAAAGGGTTTGCACACTCCTACAGATACACAATTAAGTTCGTGATTGAAGGATCAAAAAGTTAAATTTATCAAAAAGAAAAATAGAAGCAAATACAACTCCAAAATTAAAATACCACAAGGCAGGAATGGAGAAACAGTAAGAAGATAGTATATTGCAAATATATTCACATCACCAATTTTGAGAAAACCGCTAAGAGCGGATAGTCTTCTTTTGGATATGTCTATATATAAACATGGAGAAAACTGACCCAGATGCACAACATACAAGACACTTCCTATACTGAATGATAATATTTCTACATATATGCAATTGAACTGACATTCTCGTTGACTGAAGAATCAAATTATCTGCAAGTTCGAATTATAATTGATAAAGATGCATAAGTTAGTAAACTGAATGTGAATCTATATCTGTCATTACTATTAAACAGCTAATTTGAAATTTAAAAAAATATTCAAGAATAATGCTATTGGTACATCACCATTTACAGATTCTTTTACAGAATGGTGTGGTGGCAAAAAGAAAGTGAGGAGTTTTATTTTTTTAGTTGGTTGGTGAAATTTTGATTCAATCATATCTTATCACATCATTTGTTGGTAAACACAACACAAACAGAAAGATACTTGTAAATATGATAATCTGTATTGGATGTGAAGCCAAAAAAAGAGTGCAACACCAGAAATGAAGCAATATTAACATCAATGTTAGAGAAATACAGAAAGAGGTCTCAGAGTCAGCTGTCTGATCTGAGGAAAGAATGATACCGGGATTAGTATTACTCACTTGCTTATGATGTAATCTATATGGAAAGAAGAAATTACGAAAAGAAATGAAATGAAGTAAGGTGTAAAGTTTCTACATAATGGAGCTATTCCCATCCAATAAGTTAATTCGACTGTAAAATGCCACTAAAAAAATTCACTCTAACTACAGATAAGAGCAAAAATTAATGTAATACAAGACTAATGATACGAAACTTAATCTATTATTCAGAACTACACTAAATCCCAGAAGCAAGCAATTTAAAGTTGAATTATCAGAAGAAAATTATGTTTCAACCATGACCAATACAGATTTCAACAATGCTGTGGGCATTATTAGCTTGGGTGCCGAACTCAAAATTCAAAGACTGCAAAAAGTGTGAAGGGCGTTTATAAAACAAAAGTCACAAATTCAGCTACTACAAAGAAAAAAGTAGGACAAAAGATTCTGCACAAAGAAACTAGTAACAACTAATTGAATAAAAGAAACTATTCACCTTGGCAGAAATAAGACCACTAATCTGAGCCATGTCACACAGCAATACCGCTCCACATTTATCAGCTATCTGCCTAAACCTTAAATAATCCCACTCCCGAGGGTACGAACTCCCCCCACAAATCAATATTTTTGGGCGAAAATCGATTACCCTTTCTTCCATCTTATCATAATCTATATACCCTGTCTGTGGGTTCACCTTATACGGCAAGCTCTCAAAGAAAATTGACGCCCCTGAAATTTTCCTCCCATTAGGCAAATAGCAGCCATGACTCGTGTTCCCACCAGACGGTGTGTCCAACCCCATTATCCGATCGCCTGGCAATAACAACCCAGTATATACAGCAAAGTTTGCAGATGTGCACGAGTATGGCTGCACATTTACACCCCAATGTTCAGAATCGAGCCCAAAAGCAGTCAAAGCACGCTCACAACAGAGTGTTTCAATTTCATCAATGTATAAATTCCCACCATAGTATCGGGCACCTGGCATTCCCTCCGAGTACTTGTTAGTCAAATGGCTTCCCAACGCCTCCATTACAGCTTTACACACAAAATTCTCAGATGCAATTAATTCAATTCCTTTGTACTGCCTCTGCTTCTCCTTGTCCATAATTTCATATATATCCGGATCTGAGACTCTCAAACTCTGATTCCCCCATGCCCTAACCGCATTCCTACGTGACTCCAACTCATTAGTAGAAGTCTTATTGCTCTTTGAAGAGGAAGATGAGGAAGACCCTGACTCACAATCCCGTTTCCTCTTCAAGCACATCGAGTGCCCCAATATCCGAAACTCCTTCACATCTTTTTCCTCATCCTCTCCACTAACTATATTTTCATTTGAACTATTCTCAGCATGGCGAGGATGATTCTCGGTCTGCTGATCCATCAACTGAAGGGCAATCGATGGAACCTCAAACGACGGGTCCCGAATCCTCGACTCAATTTGGAACGATATCGAATCATCGGAAATCTTTGGGCCTCGATGATTATTCGCGGGCGGAGGCAACGATGAATGAGATAAAAACCCTAACGAAAGACTAGGACTGGATGGCGATTGACCTAAATCCATTACGAAGAGTGAACCGAGTAGCGATACGCAACACAAAACAGTTGTTCGAGGCTTTCAACACAATAGAAATGAGACCCTATATAACTCAAGAATGAAAAATCAACAGAATTGGTAGCTACAAGAACGACGGCGCAAACAGTTACCAAACCTGGCGGGGGGAATTGACTGTGGCGGCAACGTAAAATGGTGGAACTCCCATTGGAAAAAAAAATTGAAGAAATGGATTCGGAATTCGAACTTCAGAACAGTAGGAGCAGAAAAGCGTTTGGAGGATTTGAGTACTTTTATATGGGGGAAGAGATGTGGCGTGGGTTTGACGAGGAACGGTAGATTCGAAGGGGGATGAATCTGGACGAATTACGATGAGGAGTGTGGCTTCGAGGTCACGTGATGTGAGACCAGTATAATTTTAGGACCCGACCGAACACGTCAAAACGTTCAAATCGAACCAATCGATCAAATTGTGTCAATTTTTTTTTATTGTTTTTACAAGGATTGGGTGGGTTGATTGTGTATGCGGGTCGGGTCGGGTATGAGTTAACTTATGAAAATCGAATAAACCCGCTTAATCCAACCCAACTATAATGATGAATTTTACAAGTGTTGTGATGTTGTTTGAACGAAATTGAGTCACTATATTTCTTCACACAACCTCCAAGAACTGCATATTCAAAAAAATCTAGTTTAAAATGTCAATATTTGTTGGAAAATTTTTTTCCAATAGTTGAAAAGTTTGAGGAAATCATACACAAATTATATATTACTCCACTAATTAACTAGATTTTATATACGCAAACACAATACACAAAAAGTCTTGAATATGACAAAAGACATGAAAACTCTTAGAATAATATTATAAGATTTGGATAGAATGCATTTTACGAAAAATAGTATAAGCAAGTAGATATTCAACGCAAAAACATTTTAATTACAAAAAACATTTCATGGCTTCATATAATTTAATATCAATCTGTCAATGTAGCATTTCCGAGGATGAAGTGCCTGAATAATTCAGATTTTTTTTATCATTGCAACTATAGAGACATAATATTAAATAAGTCACAAGTCAATTATAAATCCGTTCAACCCAGCCCGCATACTTTAATCTTTGTTGACAAGTTGTGTCAAATCGATCAACTCAAACCAACCCGACCGATACTTGATTGTATTGGGTTGGATTTCAACATTTACACGGGTTGAGTTATATTAGGTTATGTTAAATTATGATCATGTTGAATTGAGTTTGAATTGAGACAAAAATCGACTCAATCCAATCCATGTCCACCCCTAAATGAATATTTGTATTTTGTTTGAATATTTGTATTCACTAAATTTAGCCACGTAGTAATTCTTTAGAAAATATGTGATTAAAAAGTGAAAAAAAAATTAAATTTTTGTACAAAATATCTTATCACGTGAATGTGATTGAAAATGAATATGAAAAATATAAATTGTTATGTTTACAATCCAACTCGTATACATATTACCATCATCCAGAGTTCAAAAGACTCACTCCATCTAAAAACTTTTATTGACTTGAACGCGGAAAAATTACGACACCCCCACTAAGGTCCTTGAACGATTTTTCTTTGTACTTTCTCTTGAATTCCAAGGATGGTTGGTGGGGCTCCCTCCAATCATCTCCATGGTAGAATCTACATACAAAACTTTATCATGGTAGAGGCATAATATAGCATTTTAAGCAACATATTTCTTTACAAATTACATGGCTCTGCCACCACTTTTAGTACTAAAAAGTAAAAAGTAAAAGGTAAAAAGTAACCTCTTCTTGCAACTTCACCGTGTCACTTTTTCGGAAAATAAAGTAAATATTTACACGCGGAAAAAACCATTGTACAACATTCATTTTGTCACCATGCCCTCGAACAGAATTGACGACACAAATCTGAACGTAATGGTTAATTCATATCCCTGCTTCGAGATCAGCCAATTCTCTGACATTTCGTAAGCGCCTTCTATGGGCGACGAGCCCAACAAGATAAAAGATGAATGAGAGAACAACGGCGGAGTTATCAAACACGTCTATGACATTCCAACGACCTGCCAATGATCAATAAGGTCTACATTAAGAAATGCACATAAAATTGTTAGTTGGGAAAACATTAACAGAAGAAGCAGATAAGTGGTTGGATCAAAGTCTTCCCAAATTTTGCAAAATAAAAGGGGAACTTTGACAAGCAAATTTGATGCCCATGAAGGGGATGTTCACTAATTCCTCCATTTTATGCCAGTGCATCTTCATATTTTGCTAAACCAAAACTATCAAAATTAGCTTTCTCGAACTTAAAATTGAATCTTAAACAATCAGATAGAAGTACCTAATCGGAGGAAATCGAAGGGGCTGAAAGAATAAAGGATTCCCAGAAACAACTGCAAACAAAAACAGTCAAATTTTGCATTAGCAAATGTATTCATGCATCTAATATCTGAAACAAATTGTTCAAAATAAAAATTAATAATACACAACACATCAAAGTACCAAAATGGTTAGGACAACTAACAAAAGTTGCCGCATGACGACGTTGGCCCACGAGTTTCTAGCATTTATATGTATAATTATCTAAATGCCCCAATGAAGGGCCAAGATGGCACATTTAAAAATAATGCATCCTTCAGAACCATAACAGGATCTTGTAAATTCTATGCAGTAATATTAGTCTCCTACATGTCTCCTACATATACTAACTTTCACACAGCATTTCATTTTTCTTAATTGAGCTACATCCTGTTGTTCACTGAATAAAAGAGAGAAATTTATCAGGATATAAAAGGTAATGTAAGACTTCTTAACTCTAGTTATATCTATAATGCAGTAGTCTAATTGAACGAATCAAGGCATACGTGATATGATCTAAATAAAGGGCATACGGCCTGTATACGAGGCAAACTCGTTACAAGCCGTAACGTGATTATAGACAGGCCTCACGCTTCAAAATTTTGATCCCCTAGCTTCAATTCTTTTTTCCTGTTTTTCTAATCTCTTATAAGTACATAGTTCAGATAGAGAATCTTGTTCTTTCTTTTTTTGTTTTTCTTTTCTTTTTTTTTTCTTAATCTCTTATAATCTTCAGCCACGCATCAAAATACACCTCAGCCTCCTACACAGGAGCAAGAACTCGTAAAAACCCCTAGATCCTTTGGTGTTCTCATCACCCTCCTCTGCCCTAGATCTCACATGTTGGACAAGAGATTTCAAGGGAGTGCAATCATAATAACTAATAAGCATTTGAAATGCAATCTGAAGAAAATAATTTTTTTTTTCCACTCTTAATACTTCCCTTCAGCAAGCTTATATCAAAACAAATATGTCCACACAATCCAATCCTTCATAGTTGCTAATTAGTTCCTCTGATTTCGCACACGGAGTAAACACACTTTCATATCAATTCAAGTACTTGACTTGTCAACCATAAACCTCCAGATTAAACTTTGCTTTCCAAAAACTTGGACAAAGAAGATTTGCCCTAGATGCTGAAACGCACAAAAACTAGGAAAATCTTAAAAAGATCCTGAAAAATTCTAATTCAAATAATTTACTTTGGTGGAGTTGGTAAATCTGTAACAAAGCCAGTAATAAGACAGCATCAGTTAAGCAAAAGGAAATAATTGCAATTGAAACATTATTATCTTGTAAACAATGATAAAAGTGAACTGAGTGGTTAGTACAAGAGAAATCACCCATTCCTTTTCTTGTAATAGATATATTAACTTAACTGCAATCATTCGCAATTCGAAGAGGCGAGGTCTCTCGGGATTCAACATGTCACGAAACAGTCTCTTGAAGTATAATGGAATGGCAAGTATTTTCTGTTTTATGCAGAGGTAGATAAAAAAAATCAAAGGCCCAGTAAAGTATTTAAAATGTTATGACATGCCCTTACAATTGTATGAAAATCAATGAGTATAACATTTCAAATGAACACTGCTGATTTCAAACCAAGATGCTCCAAGTCATTGATCGCATAAAACTTGCAACAAATAATAAATGAAAGTTTCTACTTCTCTCTTTCGAGGACAGAATTCTAGTTAATTTTTTGCAATATAGATAGTTTTACACAACAAAAACACTGTAGTTCTCCAACAATGACAATATATATACACACACACACACACACACACACATTGTGTGTAAAAAAAATTAGGTGGAATTTTTTTAAAAAAATATTAGCCTGACTTAACATTTATTTTTAGTCCGGTCCTGGATCCACCCCTAATTTTTGACCCGGCACTTTGTCCTTATCTTAACAACTTGTAATACTTAAATGTCGTATATAATGACAACAGCACAACATTCATCTCTGAGCATGCCAATTCCTGGATCTTTTCAGGGTAGCCTAATATCTACTTGGGGACAAACATAAATAAAATATTTTGGCTTTATTTGTTGTCAACATTTCCTCAATATAAAGTAAGGTTTTATTGAGTTGTGGGTCATCAATCAACTTTCTAATTTCATTTCCTCTGATACTCCTAAATATTACGCAACATGAATCCTACTCCAATATAAAATGGTCATTAAGCATCATATGCATTTTATTCTCAGATTGAGATAGTGATCATCAACAATGACAGCTATTTATTCACTTTATAACATTTATCCATAACTAAAGTTAATTCCTGTGTGCTCTGTTCTGATGTAACTGGAAGCAATATATTATGGAGACATAAACCCTAGCAAAATGCTAGAGTTTTATTTAGAATCTTCACAAAACTTGAAGCAATATATTATAGAATGGTGATCAAAATGCCCATCCAATTCAATTTATTATTCAATCTGAAAATTCCTTCAAAGAGGTCTAAGTAGCATCCCCACTATTTAAGTATATGCATGTTTTCAAGTATCATGTCTATAGAGATGTATCAACCTACCAGCAGTAATCCAGAAATACCTCCCACAAACAATCGATTGTAATTATTAACATTCTTTAAAACTTGAGAAACTTCGGTTTCGTGCTGACAGTACAATGATGCTTCAGGTGTCAATTTAGTTATGTGCTGAGAGCACATTGGACACTTGCAAGGCTGCAATGCAGCACTGAAGTTCCAATACTGCAAAATACAACCTCCTACAAGAGGCAAATGCCAAATGGTGAGACACAATTAAAACTGAATTTTAAACAAAAGCAAAAAAGGAAGAGAGGTCAGAAAGCAGCATTAATGACAAATGCTTTAATCCAAAATTCTTTTTTTTTTTTTTTTTTTAACTAGACATAAAGAACAGGTAATAATCTTATACATTCAGAGCACAATGGAAGAATGTGACTTTAGAAGTCTCTATATTTGTAAGAGTGAAAGAACTGGTCGCATTCTCTTTTCTCTCAACAAAGGTGATAGTGAAAATCATATGAAGCTCTTCAATATGGCAAACAATCTGTAAAAATATAAAATCAAACAAGATTCTTGCAAGTACAAATACAAAACAGAAGCCTCCGAGAGTAACCAAACAATCATCGAAAGATAAAATATAATCAAATCGTCATAATCTATTTTACCAGCACTCTCTCAGTGAGTAATCATGGATCACGGGCAAGTCACAGCGAAACTATTCTTGCCGGCCTTTATAAGATATTGGGCATCGAGGTGTGGTTGAACAGGTCCCCATGACTAGCAGCAGAGAATGAGCCTCGCCACAGCTTTCGACATTATTAATAATGGAGAGTTATAACATACTCCTCTTTTTTTAAAACTAGAAGACAAATCTACACGAGTATTTGTTCATTTTTACCTCAAAAAACTGCTTACAAGAAAGGTTACTCATCACAAGGACACAACAAAGAAATTCACCAGCAAAATTTCAAAGTCAAATCTGTAAGTTCCTTCAAAATATTTCTCTGTCAAATTTTTACATTGTGTTAAATCTCCAAATACACAAATAAAATCAATGTCTAATTTAGCGGTTTTGACTTTAAACAACGCCAGTATTGTCTGACCAAGAAACAATATCTAAAGAACAGATTAATAATTAACAACAAATGAAACAAATAAACAGCCAGCCTTACATACCGCAGTACCAATGGCCACAAGGACCACGGCAGGGAACATTAAAGTTCCCGAAACAGATAGGACACACGTCGTCCGCTGGTGGAGTCTCCATCTTTGACCTCTTTCCCTCTGCAACCACAAGGCTCGCACTAGACGGTGCCGTTTCGGGAGGCGATAACGATGCATCAGCATCTTCAGCTGTTGTTCTCTCACTAGACGACGCCGTTTTCTCGTGGCTAGTAGTTTCTTGTTCATTATCTTCACGTATTTCTCCTCCATTCTTATCGGCCATAGGCGGAGAATCCAAGTTGGGCTTTAGGGTTTTTAGGTGATTTTGGGGGAAGGAACGCGTCAACTAAAGGATTCCATCTTGATTGGGAATTTAACTGAGAATTGTTGGTGAAATTGAAGGACTGAATTGGCGTGCTCTGCTATGTAAATTGAAGATGACGGTACGGATCATGTTAGGCAAATACAGGGAGAATTTACTTTTCAGCTTGACTCTACTTGAAAACATTGCACCGTTGGTCCTTAATTTATAGCATTTCTAGTTATTTGTATCCTCAACTTTAGCAATAATCCAAACATTAGGCAAATACAAAGAAATTTTTTATTATTGCAATCAAATTTCGATTTTGAGTTCAGAATGCAGGGAACAATGAGTGGAAGTGGAAGGAGCGAGCGTTAGCAGGGTGGCCCTTGAACCCAATTTTTTTTAAGGTATTTTTTTTTCTTTCAAGTCAAGAAAAAAAAAAAAAAATGCTATAGCGATAGTGGAGGGTAATTTATTGGAGTGTGTTAATCAAATAGATTTATTATTGAACAACGAAATTCAAATCACCGTTGTTTCGTATCAATTTATGTGATAGTGTGATCCTTGTTACATTGGTAAATAAAATTATAATATATTTATGCATTGGATAATGTGACACTAAAATCATTGCTACATGGATCAGTACGAAATACTGGTGGGGCTGTGTTTATGACGTGAATCCCGATGCATGTTGATTTGTGTTGTGCGCTTTGATTTGATAATGGTGGACCGCCAACAATTATAGTTTTTTCTTTATATTATCTACTAGTCTTTCACCCGATGCACGGTGCCATGCCATGGACAAATTCTTATCAAGTGATGAAAATTCTGAGGAATATATGCTAATTGATTTT
>CAIGRR010200960.1:0-10119 GCA_903798365.1 Fraxinus sp. 1973-6204 | reverse complement strand
ATCGAACTCTCCAACTCTGTTTTCTTTCTTCATCCGTGATGGGTCATCTGCATTTTCGTTCTCCTGTCTCTGTCAAGTATCGTGTTGTGTGATAAACTGTGAAGTACTCAAAGTGAAAAGCTCTCCCTCTCTCTGTAGTTTATACACATTTTTTTCCTTTATACACACACAGTACTTTATTGTGGGCCGAGGGATAAAAATATGGGAAAATACGAGTACAAAAATGCTAAAGGTGGACACTTATATACATTTAGTTTCACAATCATCTCACATAGGAGGTGAGACCCACAATTTTTAAAATTGCGGGCCCCACCCTCTATGTGAGAGATATGTGAAACTAAGGGTGTGTTTGATAGATATTATTTTGGAAGAATGAATTTTGGAATAGTAGATTGATGGAAAATGTGTGGTTGAAAAAGAAGAAAAAGTTATTGATGTGATGGAAAATATTATTTTACTGAAGAATGTGNTGTGTTTGATAGATATTATTTTGGAAGAATGAGTTTTGGAATAGTAGATTGATGGAGAATGTGTGGTTGAAAAAGAAGGAAAAGTTATTGATGTGATGGAAAATATTATTTTATTGAAGAATGTGTGGTTGAAAATGAGTAGAAGAATGAGAATGAAATTTTTAATGGGAATCAAACGGGGCCTAAATGTGAACCAAGTGTGTAAATGTAGCAAAATTCATACGAGTAACAGTCATGATTTCATTAATTGGGATTCTGCAAACGGACATGTTTCCTCTGTGAATTCTGTCGTTACTTTATTGGGTAATGCAAATGGGGTGTACTCATGACAAAAGCAAGAAAATGAGGCAGGTTTTGCTGTGTGTAGACCATGTTTGGATACTGTAGTTCAGAGTTTGGTTAATTCCCGACTTTAAGTCGATGTTTAAAAATTAACTCTAGAAGATTCTATTTTAACATTTTACAATGGAGACTGATTTTTTGCTCTCCAAACTTGAATAGCAAAATTCACTTCCTATTTTTACCACATTATTGCATTTATTAAGTTACATATTTTAAAACTTTATTTCTTGTATAATTCAAATTTCAAAGTATGCCCAACTATATTATTTTTTTCATTTTCATTATTCTACTCATATTCAATCACACATTTTTTAATAAAATAATATTTTCCATCACATCAATAACTTTTCATTCTTTTTCAATCACATATTCCTCATCACATCACTTCAAAAAATGTATTCTCTCATTTTAATATGCATCAAATACACTCTTTATTTGAATTGATTGATGACATGAAAAAAATATTTTAAAGAAAAGATGAGGAAAAACAAACAAATTTTTTTTTTTTTTGAAAAAATAGAATAAATAGCTAAAATAGATAGCATTTTTCGATTTATACAATAATTTATCTCTAAATTCAAATATGGTCTCTATTATGAGTGATATGTTTTTTATAAATAAATAAAAAAAAAATCTTTTGAAGATGTTTTTAGGGTGTGTTCGGTAGATATTAAAATCGAATTAAAATTGAAAAATTAGTCGTTATTGTTGACTTTTATTAGACGAGTGAGACCCAATAACGACCATATTTTCAATTTTAATTAGATTTTAAGCTGTACCTAACAGGGCCTATGTTAATANTATTATGAGTGATATGTTTTTTATAAATAAATAAAAAAAAAATCTTTTGAAGATGTTTTTAGGGTGTGTTCGGTAGATATTAAAATCGAATTAAAATTGAAAAATTAGCCGTTATTTTTTACTTTTATTAGACGAGTGAGACTCAATAACGGCCATATTTTCAATTTTAATTGAATTTTGAGTTGTACCAAACAAACTCTTAGTGTATCCATAATGGGTTGGTCGAGTTGTAATCAGATGTGAAAATTTTAGCCCAAGTTTGATTCAGCATTATTATCAAAATATATTTTTTTCTTTCTTATTTTTAATCACGCAGTTTTCAATAAAATAATATTACGCACAAATTTAAATTTTTTTTTTATTTTTTAACCACACATTCTCCATCAAAATATTATTTGAAAATGTATTTTGTGACCAAAAAAACTCTTAAATAGGCTCATGATGTTTACGATAGTGTTATTTTATTTTTAGTAGTAAGCTTCGTAGCTCAAATTTAACTACGGATAATGTGTGACTTAGTCCCCGTTTGACACCCATTAATTTCTCTTTCTCATTCTCATTCTCATTTCAATCACACATTCTCCAAATAAAATAATATTACATACAAATTAAAAACTTTTCATCACTTTTTCACCACACATTCTCACATCAATCACTATTCCAAAATTTCTATTCTCTTTAAAATGGGTTTCAAACAGGGGCTTAGTGTGTTTGAGTCACGTTATTTTGGAAGAATGTATTCTGAAATAATAAATTAATGGAGAATGTATGGTTGAAAAAAAAGTTATTGCTGTAATGAAAAATATGTGGTTAAAAATAAGTAGAAAAATAATAATGAAAATTTTAAAATATACTAAACAGGGACCTAATTAGTGTCTGGTCAAGGAATCGGTCAAATGTGAAAAAAATTAGAGAGAATCTCAAATTTATTTCAAATAATATATGATTAATGTCTAAAATAGTCATGTCGTGTGAAAAATAAGTCATAATTCTCTCTCTCTCTCTCTCTCTCTCTCTCTCTCTCTCTCTCAGAGCACTAATATAAAGTTTAAGGCTCGGTTTAATCCACATTCTTCTCAAAATTCTTTCTTTCAAAATTCATTTTTAACTACACATTTTTCAATAAAATAATGTTATACACAAATCAAAATATTTCTTTATTTTTTAACCATATATTTTTCATCACATTATAAAATACATTCTTTTATGAAAAATGTGCAAAAACACCCCCAAGATTGAGAACGAATATTTATGATTGTGCATCCATATAATGTATGCAATTGAACAGAATAATTACAAGTATCATGAGACTATAAAAATAAATTGAACTAAAAAAAATCATACATCCAATGTGATACCGTCCAAAACGAAAAGATTTGATGTGAGACTTGGTCCTTCATCTATTGCATAATTAGAGATTTGATGTCCAATCTTTTTTTTTTAGGCAGTTTAATCATCACATTTTTTTTTTATTATAGTTGTAAAATTAGTCCCCGCAATAACAAGTATCTAAATCTATGATAAATTGTTACATGGTCGATCCTCATGTAGACTTGTTTTCACTTAAAAGTTCGATTTAAGATGAAAATAAAATAAAATAAAATTAAACATGTGAATGTCACAATATTATTTGATGAAGATTATGTCATTGATTCAAACATGTTAAGGACCAATAGTGATGTTTTTTCCAAACTCGGAAAATCTTGTTTTCAAATCATATACAACTACTATGTTTATTGTTGGATGCACATTAATAATTAAAGAATAAAAATGTATTTGTTAGTCATTATATTTAATTCAAATACTTCAAAGGATTGTCTCTTGGAAAAAAGAAAAAATGAAAAGAAGTGAGAGTTCTACACAATAATTTGCCACCAAAAATTGGTAGTTTTGAATGGATAATAATTGAAACAGAAGCTTGTAGGGGCCCTCTTTCTTTCTGCAATAAGAATGTGGGGACTGAAATGTAATGAAAATTTAACTTTTTCTATCAAAAAATGTGGTGAAAATTTGACCTTTTTTCCCTTCATAAAAACTTGCTTTTCTTCTTCTTTTATTGTTTTCAAATACTGTTATAAATTTGAAGATTGCCCTATGCTGCGACAACTTGCCCTATAAGATGAATATTAATATATAGTGTAATGGATAAATAAGAAAATAATATCTAAATAATTAATATGTAATAGTTTGAACTATTTATTTTTTATTTAAAATTGACCTTTTATGAAGGAATCACAAGACAAGACTGGACATGGTATCATAATTTAAAAGGCTGAAACGGACAATTTAATCAATTTAAATCATGCTCGAATGAATAATTGAATTCAATGTTGGAATTCTCAACGAACCAAGACATTGCAGATGCATGTAAATTAAAAAAAAAATCTTAAATCAATTAAATATAAAAATGTATCTGGATTTAAACAACTTCTAATTCTCTTAACAACATGATAAATTTTTTAGTTGTACAAACACGACTAATGATGTATATAGACATCGTGGTAAAAATTCATGATAGCTAAACATAGCCAAATCGTGAAGTTTTTCTTTCTTTCTTTTTCACGCATATAGAAAAAGCATGCAATATAAGGTAAATACAATACAGGTATGATTGTTTCGATGATAGAATATCAAATTATACTCCATTTGATTTAGCTAAATATAAGATTTTTAATAAATTTCGATAAAAGTCGATATTATACGTTGTTACGCCTCGTCTTCGAGACTCAGAGTAAAGGTGTCAGGTGGGTAAAAAGTCAAAGGAAGATTTACAAGGTCAAAGTATGAAGAAATCAAACAGGGTCGAAGTCTCTCATCAAAAGGCCGAGGTCCATATTAAGCCACAACCTCAAGGATGAAACGTACTAAAACTTAGGCTGAGGCTCTCCAAGGCTCTCAACATCATCCGAAGTTCATAGAGCTGACACTGTCTCTTGTGAAAGATTTGAAGATCTCTTAGAAGTGATTGATATAACACTTGTAATAAAAATTGTCAGTATGTCGCTTATTGTATAGAATGACTGACCCCTTATCAATGTATTAATTGTATGAATAAACAGTGACGTGAAGCCCTAATTCAGGAGATGAGGCCACGTGGTTCTGATCCAACGATCACCACGATGACCAAGACAGTATAAATAGGTTCTATTTGTAAGTAATTGAGGGTTGAATTTTTGGCAATGATACATTTGAACTCTCAAAAAACTCATACGAACACTTGTTTGAATATTTATTCATCTTTTTTAAAAGTTTATTGAACACAAATTTCAATAAATGGTATAGTGACTTCAATGTACATCTTTATCTATCCTTCCACATATTCCCGTTTGTTATAACATAGGCTACCCTGATTTTCCACCAGGGGATCGTTGTTAGTGTGATCGCTTTTGTTTCCACCATCGGAGCTTGAACATTTTTGTCTCTTGCGCAAAGTGCCTCTCACGTCCATTCCCTCCTATCTACCGCTGTTATTCCTACAGGAACATGTCGTACTTGACTTGGAAAGAATGAGCCCGACATTTGTTGAGTTCATTTTTTGGGGTCAACATATGTAATTAAAATAAATGAAAATTGTGGGGGTTCCATAAAACGTATAGTTAAAATTAATTATTAACTTTGACTTATATGTGCTTATCAATTCTTTTAGCTAAATCAAATAAGTAGTTAAAAACTTATGAAACAAAATACTAAGCCCCTATGTGACAGAAATTAAAATTAAATTTTTTATTTAAGTCAAAGTAAATAATTAATTTTAACTACATATTTCATGGAGTTCGTAACTTTTTAACTGCACATTTCATCAATTTTTATTAAAATTTCTTAAAAAATTAATTTTAATATTTATCAAACAGGGACTAAGTTATAAAGTATATATTACTTGTATTAATTAATGATCTTTAACAATCAAAATGGGAAGGTTGTTGGCTTTGATATTTAAAATTAATGTGTGTGGTTGTAATAGTATTCGTATTCAAAGTCATTTCCACATCAGAGCAGTAGAATTTATGAATCTGCACATGGAAGATGCAACCAAGTTTTCTTACAAAATATTATCCATGGTCCACTTTTGCATGTGGGTGATTCACAAAATCCTTTTATCAACTTATATCTTGCTTAAATCTGCTTCACCTAAAACTACTAATATATATATTTTTTTATGTGGAAGTGTGAATAAAATTCTTCGTCAGTTGATTTATGATTATACATGAAGCAAATAATAATTTTGTAAGAAGATTCGAACGCTTTTAATCAGTAACATGTTAGGATCGAATATCAAGAAAAATTCTTAAGGAGTGGTTATAGAGTTAGGTCTCAAACTTAACTATATGAATGTACAATATAAATTATAGATGTAGCTAGGTGAGAATAACTTTATTGTCCACTTTTCTATAGCTTAATTATTATAGTTGTAGCACTAGTGCAGTAATTCAAGAAAAAGCAAATTGATATTAGAAAATTCATTGCAAAATCTATCTCCGATGTTCAATGAAGAATTACAATATTTGTATCAGAAAATGTATTAATCATTATGTCATCTCTTGAGTTTAGGTGAGGGTTGCAATCATAAGCAAGTGACCGAATGAATTGGACCCCAAAAGAACGTGTAGGATAAGTATGTGGTTCAAGAGACGATCTAAAATTTAGTTTACTCAATTAAAAATGAAGCTGAAACTAATCAAGAACAATAGGAAATGAGGAATCTAGCATATTTTTTTCTATTAAAAGTTAAATTAAAGAAAAATTAAAACATTTCAATTAAAAAAACTAAACTAAGTTTTTAAATTGTAAAAAATATTTAACTAATACTTTAAAATAGTGAGCAACTCAATTGTAAAAGATACAAAACTATGTCTTGATGGACCAAGTCCTATTCAATCTCGAGCTTTCATCTTGAAATATCATCAACTTATTAAGAAGAGTAACTTGTCAATCAGACATTCAATATCAACTTTAATCAAAATTTACTAAAACCCTAATTTCTAACTATACCAAACGAGGGCTCATTTTTCTGACAAATAAGAATATTCCATACACCTTTAGGAAACATTAAACACAACTCATACAAATGGAAGTTGGGAGCTTTACTGACTATAGTTGAATAACAAGACAATTCACTTGAATAGTCATAATAATGCATCAATAAAAAAGTTTATTAGGTAGAATCAAATATATATATTAATTGTCACACATCAAGTTTCCTTGTTATCTACCAACAAAATGAAAAGGACCATCACTGTTTTTGCTGAATATATAAGGTTAATTTTCAACACTTGTCTGCTTGTAGAATTATCGAGTTGAGTAAAAACAAATTCTTGAATTTCTTAGTTTTTTAATCCAAACTTCTTTGTCCAGATCACTACCCACTTTTAAGTTAATCTTATAATATGACAGTAGAGACATTGTTGGCAGAAAATTCAAGAAATTCGTGTAGTTAGGACATTTAATTTACGTTATATTATCACACAAATGGAGATCATACGAAACGAGTGTTGCACGCCCAAACCTCTCTCCCCACAAAATACAAATTATATGACAATATTAATTAAAAGTTCTCAAATCTTGCAAAATATTCAAGGACTCGTATATTCAAGAGAAGAAAGAAGATTACTGAATTTTTTTTTTTTTTTTTTTTTTTTCACAACGTAACAACTACACCAAAAAACACCTTTTGCAGCGGCAAAAAACGCTGCGGTAGACATTTTGCAAAGTTTTAGTGTGTGTTGCAAATGTCAGTGTTGCTGTTGAGGGAAGACTTTTTGCAACGTTTTTTAAACTATTTTTTTTCACAACGTCTCGATCACTGACTAATTTCTAGAAACTTTAGACCATCAAACTAATTAATCCATTTAGTTAAATTATTAGCCATTTTAATTTAATTTAAAATGATTATTCATTACATTAATTAACCTTTTTATGCTACATCAGTTGTTGTAAGAGAGACAAATAAGCCAGCATGCATTTTTCATCCTCTTCTTTCCTCCAAAGTAAACATGTTGTCATTGATGTTGCTCTCCACCAACTTGTACCATTCTTTGAATAAACTCTACCCAATCTTCACCGACACACATTGTGTGTGTGTGTGTATATATAAATATAGAATAGGTCTCCAACCTATTGTTCAAATAACTAAGTTGGTATTCAACATGTAAAAAAGAGCAAGTTGGTCTTTTGCTTTTATTATAGTTGTACGATCATATTTATTCAAATCTATGTTAAGAACTTGTTTGAGCCTCTTTTTTTCGTTCAAAGTATAGTTTGGAATAGTATATTGATGTATCATATCGGTTAAAAAATTGAAATTGCGTGTAATATTATCTTATTGAAAAATGTATATTTGAAAATAAAAGAGAAAAAATATATTTTGAAAATAATGGAGACCAAACAAGGGCTAAATCTTCATGTAACCTCGTGTGAACAAGTTTATGATAGTAGACATTGCTTCCTAGCTTAGGATGGTTGAACTTGTGCTAGATGGCCAAGTAACAATGTAAGATTTAAATGGTTTTTATGATTGAGAACGATTGTATCACATTGAAAGTTTGAAAAAACCAGCTTGCCAATTACGAACGGCAAAACTCTCTCTCCTATGATTAATTTATATAGTGTGGAAAAATTAGATGAGAGACAAATGTAGATGGACCCTTTGCCTTAGACTTTGAAACCCATTTTAGACTTACAGGATACATTTCATTTTAAAATGCAATCTTTCCACCAACTTCTTGCATGAAAAGGAACAATAATTTTGTGTACAATATCTAGAAAGTTATTTAGGGAGAAAAGTAAAAGTAATAATATGCATATGGGGGCCTTGCATAAAGATAAGATCCAAATGGTGTTTTTGTTTCCTAGCTAGGTGTGATGGCCAGCTAAAGACACCATCCATGTTTCCCCACTAAAGATTCTCAACAATGTTTATGGGTTCGTGCAATTATTTTGCTATGTACTGTGAAAATACAAGTCCATGCCATAGATGGCCCCACTCTTCGATAGATCATAGGCACTCTACTTTATTACGAGCCCGTTTGGTAGAGCTACTAATCCGATTAAAATTGAAAATATAGTCGTTATTGAGTCTCACTCGTCTAATAAAAATCAACGATAACGACTAATTTTTCAATTTTAATTCGATTTTAATCTCTATCAAACACACACTTCATGTGTGAAGTAAGTTAAATCAAACATGTCACATATACATTATTTTTTACATTAACTTTGACATTCTTTCACGTGACACTCATTATAATCTTTGATTTTTCAAACACCCTTCACATCATTGGCCAAATTTTGACACATGGGGAATGTCATTCTTAATGTAAACAAAAATACACATCTAGAATAATTCAAGTTCGAGCAGATAACTTCTAAAAGAATGATGTTGTTTAGGCTCAAGAACTAGAACATCAGTTTAAATAATCATTCACGATATATCCAATTAAAAGAGTAATTTGTCATTGTACTATGTGTATAAATGAGCTAATCATTTAATGTCATTTATGTTGCAATCTATACTCATGTTCAATATGAACATTTTCAAGAGACTCTCTATTTTTAAAGAGAATATTCTATCATTTGGAGAGTATCTATAAATTTAGAGACTTAAAATTTTGAAGTACTCCAACAAACTCTTTATATTTAACACTTAATTTTTTAACACTTAATTTTGCTACTCCCAAAAAATATTTATTATTTTTCTTTATCTTTTATTTTGATTAGCTTTTCTTTAAATTATTTTATTGTTTTCCTACATTGAAACACTTCTATTCCTAAGAGCCCATCATTCTACTCAAAAGGAAACACTTTGAATGCATTTTATTATAAAGTCAAACCCACTCTCCAAATTAAAATGTTAATTTAAAGAGTCTATTAAAGCATGATTTTAAATGTGACTCTTTAAAATAGACAGAATTTCATATTTAAAGAGTTTTTTGGAGATACTCTGAGGGTAACTAAATAACATTATTCCTTCTAAAATGATTTCGAACGATTTTCACTTTTTTGAGTAAATAATTAGCCCGTGTAAAAAAGGTGCAAGACCCAACAAGACCTATAATCATAGCCCATGTCGAATCAAGCTTACCATCAAACTCGTTAATGGTTTTTAATTATTTTGCTCTTTTATGGTTTTTTAATCCAGTTGGTCTCCCTTTAAAATAAAATCTTTAATTTTATACTTATTTTCAATCACATATTTACACAATAAAATATTTTATATTAAATAAAAATATTTTCTTATTTTTTAACCATGTATTCTCCAAAACATCAGTATTCATAACATTAATTTTTTTCAAAATAATAACCATCTTAATAACAAAAAATAACATACAGGCCCATTTTAAGTTTGAACTTTGACAGTCATGGGTTCCCCATCCCCATCCCCACCCCCTCCCCCCCTCCCCCTCCCCCCATGGGCGGACCCAAGGGGGGTCCTAGGGGGGCACGTGCCCCCCCAACTTTTAATTTTTTAATTTATTTATTTATTTTTTTCGTGTTTGGTATGGATTGAAAT
>CAIGRR010200721.1:0-10401 GCA_903798365.1 Fraxinus sp. 1973-6204 | reverse complement strand
ACTTTAATTCCATGAAACTTTAATACCCATTAGTCAAAATTTGTCTTTTGTGGATCACTTTAATGACTAATACTTTAAATAATAGCACCACACATTTTAATTTGTTACGTGTGGCCCCAAATATTGTTAGAATATTCCAACAAAAGTTGCTGGAATTATCCACACGAGCAATAATGTCAATAAATACCAAAAGGGCAGAAACATACATGTAACATATTCAACATAACTAATTACTTCTATAAAAAGTTATTTGCTAGAGTTAATACCTTTGACTGCATTTAAAGCATAAACAACTAAATCGGCTTCTCTGTACCTTTGTGGAGGCCTTATATATCTCATGGGTCCGTCTCTAACAATTGAATACAGTGGAACCACTGGTAGTGGCGCAAAGCGGCATTACCTATGACTTCTAAACTCGACTGAGATGTATTCTTTAATTTAGACTCTAAATCAAACTCCAACGATACTGAACTAACTCAAAATCTACCTAAGTTTCTAATTTTTGCTGATTGATATCAAAAGATTCTGTAGAACCCTACAAGAAATATAACTGGAACCTTCTGTGCCCCATCATCATGATAAGGGCACATTTATTAACTTTTAGGACTTCATCTTCACCAATGTATTTGTATCCTTTTGAATCAAGAATACTCAAGTAGGTAAGATATTTTTTCAAATCTGGAACATGTCTTACAGCATCAAGTGTTCCGACAATCCCATCAAACATCTTAATTCTGATCCTTTCAATACCAGCTATCCTACAAGGTATATTATTTTCCTTTATTACAATACTTCTGAAAATTGTTTCATATGTTGAAAATAAATTTCGATTAGGACATATATGAAAAGTCCAAGTTGTATTAAGAATTTAATCCTAGTCAGGTTTGGAGTCGCCTTCAGAAATAACCAAAAGTTCTCTATCATTGTAGTAATCTTTTGCAGTACTAACCTTACCATAAGTTTCTGTTTATTTTTCCTTCGAGTTTGTAGCCACTAATTTATTATTATTCTGCAACTTAAAACAATCCGTCTTGATGTGTCACATTTTCTTGCTATAATTACAGGCTTTATTAGTGTAATTAGACCTTAATCTACGCCTCACATAACCACCATGAACAACAAGACCATATCCATTAGTCTCGGATCTAACAAGATGCTTCATCTTTTCCTTTAAAAATAGAGCATCATATACTTATTCGATGGCGAGAGTATCACGACTGTATAAGATCGTATCTCTAAACAACATGTATGCAACGGGCAGTGAACATAATAATATCAACCCTAAATCTTCTTCATCATACTTGACCTCCAAGGTCTCCAAATCAGTGACAATTTCCTTAAAAATAGATAGGTGATCTTCCAATAATATACCTTTTGTCATACGATAAGAATACAATTGATGTTTCAGATGTAATTTTTGAGTTAGACTTTTTGTCACGTATAATTGTTCCAATTTCAGCCATAATGCAACATCGATTTTCTTTTTTAAAACATCTCGAAGAATATGATTCGAAAGATGAAGATGCATTTGTGATAGAGTCTTTCTATCATTACATTGTTTTTCCTCCTGCATTCAAGTTGAGGGGATCTTGTCAAATTCCAACAAAGTATCATCGAAATTCATCTATGGGAGCACTACTCACGCATTTACCCACCAAAGCGAGAATCTGATATTGTGATCCAAAAGCGGAATAGCATACTTCACGGTTGCCATCACAAAAATCAAACCTCGAACTGAGTTGATCAAACTTCACTTTGATACCATTTGTTAAGAATTATGTATCGAACCGATACCACTTGATTAATAAATAAAATAACGAGAATAATATGGCAATATGAAAATCAAACAAGAACAAAAGATTTACGTGGAAAAAGATCCACGGGCAGAAGTTGAAAATTTATTAATATCAATAATGGAAGATTATAAATTAGGGAAAATCCATTCGTACCCTTTTCCTTACTCGTTGGTTTACACTCCCCTCTCATGAGGGAAGGGGCCCACGCACAAATAAAATAATATGCCCCCCTTATTGTGAGGGGGGCAGTGGGGCCATGTATACGGGCGTGTAAACGCCCGTGTACGAATAGCATGACCCTATAAATTATTGTGTAGGATGTAAGTATTGATTTTTCTAGAGATTTACTCCTAATATATTGTGCAAAGAAGAGCATAAGATATGGTGGAGTTCGGCTATAACAAGTCTATACAATAATGAAGTGTTTGAGATAAAATTGGATTGAAAAATATGACAAAATCGAGATACGATTTCGCGGCGTCGAGTGGTGGCCAGCTGCTTGAGCGGCTTCCTCGCGGATAGTGAGCGTTGAAGCTCCTATTCTAAGCACTCGAGTGGAATTAAGGCGTGTAGCAAGCGCCAGTTCGCCGTTTCCTTCTCCTTGCATGATTTCTTCCTCTCCTATTGCAACTTGGACCCCTTTAAATCTGCTTCAAGTCCAATACAAATCACCAACTCCCAATTGAACTCCTAGATTGAATTCCAACTTGAATTNCATGATTTCTTCCTCTCCTATTGCAACTTGGACCCCTTTAAATCTGCTTCAAGTCCAATACAAATCACCAACTCCCAATTGAACTCCTAGATTGAATTCCAACTTGAATTCCCAAATAGACTAAACTAGATTTCAAATAGAATTCTCAAATAGTCTTCTAACGACTCCAATCATCAGGTTCAAAAACCTTCAAACAATTCAAAGAAGATTACCCCAAACACGTGCAGAACTTGTTTTCTTAAGTAAAATGAAGTTGAATTGACACTCTTGGGGTCTACAAGTTATATAAATATATACGTACACATAAGTTTTTAAATCAAAAATCTTAGATTTAATATCACTTCTATCGGCTTAATTTTGGGATATGATTCATAAATGTTAGGTTGGTTATTAATATCGTTTCAAAGTGGCGAACTACACAATGTAACTATCAAACTAAAATACCATTAAACGATGAGCTCAAACTAGCGAGACGAGAATGACTACATGAAGTGGATTTTATAATTCTATTCCGCATTGCCAATTCTATGGTAAAATGTAACTAGTGTTTGTATAATTTAAGTGTTAGCTTTACAGTGTAGGAGGACTCTATTGAGAGTCAAAACCTCAAAGTGGGAAACTCTGATAATCACATAAACTACAAGGGCCTTTTATTGAATTTTGAATACTTTCTGTTAACCTCAAGATCCGTCTTATTGAGTGATTAACATAATCTCGACCAACTTTTCGTCCACCTAAACATCACTTACACACTGGAACATATCGTTAGGGTGCAAAGGTTACCTCTCCAAAAAAAAAAAAAAAAAATCTAGTGATTGTTTGCACCCTGACAATAAAGTCAACTATCAAAATGAGATAGAATAAGTGCAAGTGAGAGATGAGTCGAGATTTGACTAGGGTTTATAGTACATACTTTTGGTGCAAAATGAACTTACATAGCCCCTCATTTGGTCCCGTTAAAATTATAATTCATTTTTCTTTCTTTTCTTATCAATCACACATTCTCTAATAAAATAATATTACATGTAATCCCAAAACCATTTTTTTTTTCTTTTTTAACCATGCATTTTTCAAAAAAATACTATTCCAACCACTAAAATTTCAAATAATAAGGGCCAAACACGGGCACATATATATATATATATACACACACATATATATACATATACATACATATACATATACATATATATATGTTAAGATTTGGGGTTCCATCTTAAAAGGCCAACCTTATTAAGAGGAGTAGCCCAAGATCTTTATTAATTGGTCTGTGTCTACATCTTTATTCGATGTGGGATTATATCCCTTAACAATATATACATATACATATATATACATATACATATATATACATATACATATATATATATATATATATATATATATATGGAGAGAAATAGGTCAAGAGGGACAAGTGGAACGAGCCCAAGCTCAAGCCTAAGCCCGAGCCTAAGAAGAGGTTGCTCGATTTGATCAATCAAATTCAATTGACATCAATGATGTCCAGTTACCCAGTACGCATATACCATATTATCTTCATTGTCGTTTCATTATCGATATAACATGTTACTTGGTCTATACCAACAATACTATCACCTAAAATTATCCAAGCTAATTATCCACAATGATACATGGTCATATAAAATGATGGGCTCGTGTGTATTATATTTTGGAGAACTTTGATCTATCATTATTTCACTTTATCATCAATAATATTTTGAGGGTGCAATTGGGCCTCAATTTATTTTGTATATGTGTAGTGGAGATATTGTATTTTAGGTTGGTTTAGTCCTTGTTACAAAGAAGATGCTATCGAAATTTTGGTAAATCATAGTGTGATAACTGTCTTTCGAGGCTAGCCGTAGAGCCTCGTCTCTTTGAGGTTGGTTCACATGTCCTCAACATTACATTTTCTTAGGCTAACTATAAAACATCATCTCTTTGAGGAAATTCAGGGTCTCTCGCATATTTTTGAAGTAATTCATAAGCCCTCAACTATTTGGGATCGACTCATATTTTAGAGACATATCTAAGTCCTCACTTATTGTGAGTGTCTCATATTTCAGTGGCTATCTATAACTCCTTATATCTAGGAGACTATTTGCAAGTATTCACTTGTTCACGACTAGCTTATATTTTGGATGGAATTTGTAAGCTTTCGCCTAGTTGACAACTTATATTCATAGTCTAACTCACACATAGATGTACAATTCAGACTTGGGCCAGGTCCACTCAACCATCTTGACTTATTTCCCTGCTCTATATATAGATGAGTCAATTTTTAAAATCAATGTATGTACTCTAAACCTTTTCCAAATCCCCACTCATCTGTTTCTTTTGCACTTACTATATCCCCATCCGATTATTATCTTGATCATCGAAGTGCTAACAATTATCAGACTTTTTGAAAATGTGACTTTTGTACCCTAACGGTGTATTAATTTTTGCGTACATGTAATGTCTAGATGGACGTGAGGTGGCTGGAATTCTATGACAACTTAGATCAAACAAATTTTTAGGTCAACACTTTCCTTTGTATAATAGTCTAGAACACAAATCCTAGCCATTAATTTCCATGATCAACGATCCACGTTCATCCTTTCAATAAGACTCAAAAAACTAAAAGCACTAGAAAGTGAGAGAATTCTAAACCCCAAGATTTTCCTTATTAGGAAATTCAACGATCACAATCATCTAAGTCAATATGCACCATACAAAATTCCTATGTACACATTTCCTTCCAACTTCCCCACATGCGGGTTTCTATCTCCCTAGTTCTTTCTCTCTTTCTCTAAAAGTTATTGAATCGATTTTCGTTTTTCTTTGTCTCATAATCCATTATAAAATGATTGCCATGAAAGAGCTTATTCAAATTAACAATAATTAGTTTAAGGTTAGTCCATATACAACAGAAAATTCTATCTATGACCATTTTATAGTCTATTGAACAGTTTGCATACATTAAGAAAATAGATTTTATAAACAGTAAAATGTTGGAGATTTACAAGCGACGACGAATGGAAGGTTGGAGATTTCAATACTCTATTTCATAAAAGATAAGGACTAACTATGCACACGTTTGGCGAAGATTAAAAGATTATTAAAATTTCAAATCAAAATCAATAATTATTTTAATGACAAATTTCATGGGATCCAATTTTTTTCAACTACACATTTTATTAACTTTTATCAAATTTTAATTTACACCAAACATGGACTATAACATTTTTGTATTTAAATTTGATAGACTCTAACTATTGTTTTTCCGTATTTCATTAATTAGAATAATAATTTACATGATTTATTCTACATGAACAAATTAATTAATTGGAGTTGCACTATCTCCAATTATTTACAATTTTACATATTAGATTATTAAAATCCAAGAATACAAAGTTGTATTAATAAAGTTTTTTGATCATTATTTTTACTAAGGGTAGTTGTATTACTCTTCGTACTTAAAGTGAGCTGCATTGGAGATGCCTTAACGTATCGAGTTATACGATGACACACAAACACACCAAGCAGTTTATTAGTCAATTTTTTAAAATCAAAATAATGAGCTAATGTGGATCCGCCTCTTCAAACACTACCCATCTTTGCAAACAAATTGACTTGTAGCACTATGAGTCTTAAATTGATGCCAAGGGATCGTTTGATAAAGTTTTTGATAAAAAATTTAACAAGATTTTATGAAAGTTATGAATTCGTTAAAATATGTGAATATGTGATTAAAAAGCTGTGGGCTCCATAATATGTAGTTAAAAAATTGATAAAAATTATAAATCTCATTAAATATATAATTAAAATTAATTGTTGATATTGATTTTAATTTTTTTTTATCAAATTTTTAATTTTCTCAAACAAGCACCAAGGGTACGTTTGTTTGTTTGTCAATATTTTTCATGAAAAATGTATTTTTTCCACCTAATTTTTTACTTTTGTACTGTTTGATCGACAATTTTATTCACAGAAAATATTTTCTTTGGGGGGAGGGGTAGTTTTTATTTTCCATATAATTCATTCTCTTCTTCTCTCTCATCTACTTATTAATAAAAATGGATAAGTATAATATTTTTTAAATTGAAAATTAAATCAATCAAATATATTTAATTAATAATTTTCATATAAATAAGATTGTTCAAAATTTATTTTACTTTCATGCAAATTTTATGCTCTCAATGAGAACAAATGTGAGACGGATTACAGATCATTCCCGGTCCAACTTTACAAGTAACAATTAAAGTTGTGAGTTCGAAGTTCTTTAATTCTAATCTTCAATAACAAATATGGTAAGATAGAATGAAATCCCAGTCTCCATTCCCTCTCTCTCATATAAATATCATCATTTGAGGACTCTGATTTTCTGTTCCTCTCTCATACCCAGAGGTCAGATTTTGGAATTAATCCATAATTTGATATTACAAACAATGAAATCATGCAAATACTTGCCAACAAAATTGAAGGGCAGCTATGTGTTTTTACAAATAAGAAAATGAGTTGTTCTTCAACCCTGAAATCTCTCGTCGATTGTTACTCAGATATTGCCATGTAATGCTTCTTTTTTCGATTTCCATTTTTATTTGTGTAAGCTGAGTCTCCTTTATCTCGTTCTCTCCGTCTTTCTCATTTTTCTCTTTCGAGTAAGTGGATCTTGGGCCAATTTCATCTCTTCCTCAATTGTACCAAAGGGTTTCTGGGATTTTCTTGGTGTTATCTTTCTGGGTTTTTTAAATCATAGCTCAAAACAAAAGTGGATTTTAGCTTTCCTCTCAATTTCTGATCCGCATTGTTCTGCTTTTGGGTGTTCTTTTAAGAATTCAGCTGGATTTGTGCTTATTTTTCGCTTACAGTTATAATTTGAGGTTCGGATTTGCATTTGAAACATTAAATTTCAAGTTTAAGGGATTTTAATCTTAAAATCTGGGCTCCATTTGATTCGCGAGGAGTGCACTGCAGCTTCTAAGACCGTCTTCTGCATTCAGGTATCCAAAGTAAATTAGATAATTATATAATTAATATAATAATAATATTTCTTCAAGTTCTGTTAATGCCTTTGCATGAATGAGCTTTTATAATATAAAAAAAAATGCTGTTATCTAATTTAAGATCCTAAAATTACCGGATGGGCTATTACTGTTCTGGATGTTTAGATCTTGCATTTGAGAATTTGGAAACCGAATTGCACTATTTTTACTCGATTCATGCACCTTTTTCCACTATTTTTATATTCAAATGCCTGTTTTATTTTGGAAATTTCCAATTATATCAGTTCTATAGCATGCAATGATAGTTTAATTTCGTTGTTTTCACCAATTTTAGGAGGCTTTGGTTTTAACAGGCACGGTGATTTTACTGTTGAATAATGCAGATAAATTTTTACTGTCGGGTTTTGTTGTAGAATGCAGATATAATGGAAAACTTTCTTTTGAATTCATTGTTTGTGAAGTTATTGTGCTTGTTGCCCCATGACCTATTTACCTTTGAGAAGTTCTGTGAAATTATTGGTGTCAAACCGTTATGCTTGCCATATATTGATTCTCAATCTGACTATTAAATTATTAATTATAGACATGAATTATCCTTAATTTATTTGTTGCGAAATTCCTCGAGAAATCGGGATTCCGGGCTCAGAAATCAACCAAACAAACCAAGGCTCGACCCACAAACTTAAACACTCGGTTGCCACTATGGTTTCCACCCAAGTATGAAGATGAAGATGGTGATTATGCAGCCACTATGGTGAAAGAAAAAGTAGAAGTAAACAATGGTTGAATGTCTCGAAGAAACCCCCAAGCTGGCTGCCTCCTCGTTCTTATTTTCTCTCCACTCTTGCACACTCCCAAATTCAAACTCAAGTGGAAAAACGGCTAAGGCAAGTGTATATAACCCTCAAATTAGGTCACTCCAATTATGGGCGAAGTTACTCCCTAAATGGGCCAATAATAATCCAATCAATAACCCAACTCAATAACCACTACTTGGGCTAAACTCATGGGCCATCCTAAAGTGTTCAAAGTTGTTTCCGAGTCGAACCATCACTTTGGTGTCGATAAAATTCCCGATCATCATCGCCTAGATTTATTGGGTATCAAAACCCAACATTATCGAATGCGCCGAATCATCATAGGATTTTAATAATTTTTAATGCTACTGGATAATTGTGGAAATCATTAAAGCTGCGCAAAATTCTATGTTGGTCAAATTATCATGTTTGGAATGTATCATTTGTACCTTTGTTTTGACATTAATTCATTAACCGTTACTTTGCCTCCATTTGAGATTGATTATATGTAAATTTTTAGGAGGAATACTGATTTAGACCACGAAATATGTCGATAATAATGAGTAGTGGTTTTGAATGTGTCGTTGAAATTAAAGTTTGACTTTGACTAGGTAGTAGAAGTTACTTTTAAGTTATTAAGCTCCTATTTGGTTTAGATAAAAATTAGTTGTTTAATAGATTTTGATAAAAAATGATGGAATGTTTTGTTGGAAAGTTGTGGATCCCATAAAATGTGTGATTAAAATTAATTGTTGATTTTTACTTAGATCTTAATTCAGACTTTTAGTTGAACCAAACAGGGACTAATTATTTTATGCCGAACACACACTTTGTCTTTACAAGGCATCCCTATAAAGTTTTAGTAAATTTGACTCATAAGAATTAGTCAGATGATGTTTCATGGAACTTTAGTTTTATTTCCTTCGAGTGATTTGTTTGTAATGGAATTCACAATTGTCTCCTCTTTTGACATTGACTAATTGAGTCCTCTCCCTACATGTTTTGTTAATTTGATTCTTAAGAATTAGTTGGACAACGTTTCTTGGACTGTAATTCTTTTTCTTTCATTTATGATTGATGACTTGATGGATGAATGAGCTTATAAAATCTCTTGGAATGCGATTTGTTTGTAGAAAATTCACAATTGTTACGTCCTGTTTTTGTATCTCTAAAAGCCCATATCTGCATATACACCAAGTATTTTCTAGAATCGACTTCTCAAATATTGTTAGTTTTTCCTATCATTTTATTAACAAATTCAACTATGTCAAAAATGAGATCACATTTTTGGAATAGCCCTACACTTTTAGTTGTCTTTGTACGCAATTTTCTTTAGTTTATCATCTTATGAACTATTAAATCATTTTCCCTCGTTTGTTGACGAAATAGGTGAAGGCATGACAAGTGAAAGCGAGGAAAAAATGATATCCAAAAATAGCATAGATTCGCCATACGTCGAGGAAGGTAATAGTGAAGGAAATGTTGGTGGGAATGGTCCACTAAAAAAAGGTCCCTGGACTTCTGCAGAAGACGCCATTTTAATTGAGTACGTTACCAAGCATGGAGAAGGGAACTGGAATGCAGTCCAGAAGCAATCGGGGCTTGCCCGTTGTGGAAAAAGCTGTCGCTTGAGGTGGGCAAACCACCTAAGACCAGATCTAAAGAAAGGTGCGTTCACTCCAGAGGAGGAACGTCGTATCATTGAACTTCATGTTAAGATGGGAAACAAATGGGCTCGAATGGCTGCCGAGGTGCGTATCACACTTTGAACGTCGCTTCTCATTTAGTTGGTAAATAATCTTTTTCTGATAGTCTGTGCCTCATTGCACTGAACTGTGAATTCTTTAAAAGATTCATCTGGCACGTACCAAACACTCGCCCTGTTATGCATGAGCGTAGCTATGGTTTAGTCTAAGGTTGTACAAATGTCTAATGTTGCATTGGCATTTCTGGGGAGGGTGGACATGCTGCAGTTTTTGGTAGAACTAGACAAATATCGGGTCTGTTTAATCCTTCGCACAAACAGGTCTAGATTAGGAGGCTGTCTGGCTGAGCTTATCCCTGCCCAGACTGTGAAATTTTGCCCGTTGCAGCACACAAGTTTT